>VZRL01002680.1:1690283-1870987 GCA_013397895.1 Origma solitaria | reverse complement strand
GGGGGGGGGGAAGTGACTTGCTTTGGACTGTTGTTACCCAGAACAGTTTGAGATAACTTTCCTATATTCTAGAGTGTGTGAAGGATTTATCTGGGTGATGCAAGTGGGACATAGGAAAGTAAAATGTGTGAAGCCAGGTTTCCCAGTCTAGCTGTGTCCTTCCTGGTACCTGGAATGCTTATTAATTCCTTACATATTTTGCCCATCTGCAGGACCTGAAATTGGAGGTTTTGTTGATTTTGTTGTTGTTCTTTCTTTCAGGTAAGTCTAAAACATTTTAAAAAACTCATCAACAATGCCTTTCCAGCGTAGTATGTGAGTTCAATCAGCTATTGCTTACCTGCTTACCTCTTTTACTGCTTACCTGATACAGCAGAAAGGATTACCTTTTACTGCATGGTCCCTCATTAATTTTTATTAGTTGCTGGTCAACTCCTTAACTCACTCTAATTAATTAACGTGATAAGACACAATACCCTAATGCACCTATTAATACAAATGAGTGGCATCAACTTTGCTGCACACCTGTTCTCAGTAATCTGCGCAAATACCAGTGAATTATCATTGCCTCTCAAAAATAACATCCACAGTGACACCTTGTTATTCTTTGTTGCTGGCTGATAGAAGCTCATGTTGCATTGCACAGGATGCTTTGGAAAATACAGTCACTGTGACTGAACTACGACTGAACTTTATACATCTTGAAGAGACAGCTCTAATTTGCTTGTGACCCCACTAGAACTGTCTGCCTTTATGGCTGGAAATGCTATAATAGAGCAGTGTCTCACAAATATCAATGCATTAAATATCACTAGAGTCCAAAGGGCAAAGTCAGTGGAGAGAGAGCAAGAGACGAAGAGACAAAGCAGAAGTGGACTTGAGTCTGATGAGTAAGTTGATCCTCTGTAAAAGGAATTATTTCCTTGAGATCTGCTCTGGCTCACTCAAGGTCATACTGCCCATCCATGACAGAGAGAATCTATAGCCAGATTTCAGCTGGTTTTAACCACAAGGTGCCTGAAGGAGAGAGGCAAAACTTGCAACTTATCTGGCCTTCATCAGAGATTGTGAAAGAGGAAGAATATGTAGATAATGTCAGTTTTATCTAGGGAAGAACTTTTATCATATTTTGTCTCATCTCAAAACTGTTATACAAATTTGATTCCTTTTTTTCCCCTTCATGATAAAAAAAAACATAATTGCAACACCTGTATCTCTTTTTAGCTCTGATTTGAATCAGTCATGGCCCACGTTGTAAGATGGGGACAGTGAGGCACAGAGGCATCTTAGAATCTGTCAGCAAGTCCATTGCAGCTCATGGACTGGACAAACAGAATTCATGTTTCTAATTTAGGAGCATAAGGTACTAGAATATCTCCCATTTTTTCCCCTTCTCACTCCCAATATCTGTTTGAAAATCTTGTCCAAAGGTTATGTTTCAGAGCTTAAGCTTTGGACCTCTGGAACGATCGAGTTAATGCTCAAGACCAGAACCTTTGCATTTTGCATGTGCTGGAAAAAGCAGAACTGAAAACCTGAATAGCAGTTTTTTTCAGGCTGTGGTTGTATGAAAGTTACTCCTAAATATATGTAGTCAAGACATTCCACCAAACACTTTCACTCAGTTTTGCCCAACCTTTCAAAAAGCATATCTTGGCTTACAAAAGTAATCAAGAATTTTGGTTTCTTAGTATCTATTCTTCTAGTTTACATGTGCTGCCACCCCTAGTTTATACTCTGCTGTCTTCTTGATATGATACTTGAAAAGTCATGTCAGTCAAGTGAAGCCCCAGGTGACTGAAAAAAGGGAAGCATTGTACCAATCTTAAAAAAGGGTAGAAAACAGTATGCTGGGAACTACAGACCTATCAGCCTCGTCTCTGTTCCTGGGAAGATCATGGAACAAATCCCCCCAGAAGCTGTGCTAAGGCGCATGGGAAACAGGGAGGTGATCTGGGACAGCCAGCACAGCTTCATCAAGGGCCAATCCTGTCTGCCCAACCCAGTGGCCTTCTCTGATGCCGTGATTACATCAGGGGGACAAGGGAAGGGCTACAGGTGTCGTTTATGTGGAGTTCTGTAAAGCCATGGACATGGTGCCCCACAACATCCTTCTCCCTAAATTGGAGAGAGATGGATTTGATGGGTGGACTGTTTGGTGGGTAAGGAAGTGGTTGGGTGGTTGCATCCAGAGGATTGTGGCCAATGGCTTAGAATCCCGATGTAATTCAGTGACAAATGGTGTCTCTCAGGGATCTCTACTGGGAGGAGTATTATTTAACATCATCTTTAATGCCATAGGCAAAGGCATTGAGTGTACCCTCAGCAAATATGCGGATGACAACAAGCTGAGTGGTGTGGCTGACATGCCTGAATGGTGGGATGTCATCCAGAGAGACCTCTACTAGCTTGGAACGTGGGCCTGAGAACCTCATGGGGTTCAACAAGACCAAGCACCTGAGTCAGGATTATTGTAGCACTGCAAGGATCAGTTAGATACAAAAAATGGTTTTGCACTAGAAGAATTGCCTTTGAGAGTTTAATGCTGTATGGATTAAAATTTAGTATGCTTGAAAATGAAAAGCAAAGTTGAGAGATACATCCCAACTCCACACAAATTGGTTATGAAAACAAAAAGTGCATTGGAAGAGGGCAGGCTGAATAGTTGTATGGGAAAATGGACAGTAAATTTTAACAGAAGGTGGTATGGCCTTTAGCTGTGAGAAGCTGAAGTGTACTCTTGCACGCTTGCTGCATGCAGCCCAGAGGTTTGGGCCAGTATGATGGGGTGAATGACAACAGGTATGGAGGAGCAGCTCCTAGCAAACTGTAAAAAAGAAAGTAAAACGAGGCTGTGAAATTCAGTTGGTGCAACATAGTACCCTTTTACTGGCAGCCTCCTTCTTATATGGAACAAAATGAAGGTCACTGATGGGAAGTGCAGCATTTTTCTTGAGGGCAGGTGGCAGGAGTGCCGAGAACAAACCATGTTCTTAGAAATAGTAAGGTGTGGTTTTGCACAGAAAAAAAAGGTTCTTTGTTTCATAGCTATGAGTACTACCACTGACATGAAACTGAACAACGCAGGAAAGGCAAACACCTTAAAAACCACGTAAAAATTGCTAAGAGACTTTTCCTGGTAAAGTCAGTGGGGCTTTTTGCCTGGTATGTTGAAAGGTTGAAATCTCTGTAATAAAGAAAAAGAAAAAAGGTAAAAGCTGTGACGTCTAAATTAGGTGTTGACCTTACAGCTTTACTTGTGCAAGTAGTTTCAATAATTTCCAAAGGCTTATGCCACGTGGTGAAGCATTGTTTTTTACTAAGTTAGGTTGCAGTGTTAGTTTCTTAATAATTTTCAAATGTAAGTGTATTTGGGGACATATCTTTCCCTTGTTGAAGTAATGAGCAACACTTCTCACTTATTTTAAGGGTCTTTTAATCTTTTCAAGGCTTTTTAAATGAAAACGAATTATTCAGTATGTGTACAGAACTTCGAAAGTACACATAGCTACGTAAGTGCTAAGTGTTTTTATTATTCAACTCATTATAATCTTTTATATTTATCATGAAACTAGCTATGACTTAGCTGCTGTTAAGCTGCTTAGTTCTCAAGGAAAATTGACATTAGAAAATCCTTTGACTTCTTTTTTTGTTTTTAAACCGTGGCAAATTGCTACTACTGCTGATCGCAGTGGTGATGATAGTGTATAAGCACTAACAGAGCCAATGTAGGACCAATTGTAGCTACACTTCTTTAAGAAACTGTACACAGTTGCTATGCTGAACTTGATCATCAGGGTCCCCTTTGGAAGGGAAGCATGGACACATGAAAATGATTTGCCATTGCTCTATTCGTTTTACAGACACCACACATGCAAGCAGATACACCCTTGGAAAATGGTAACTATACACCTAACTCATGTCAGTGATCACAGGAGGTACAGGGCAGTGGAAAGTCAGAAGTGGAAAATACCTACAAGGCACTTGCATTATGCCTGTGCAAATGTGTTTCAAGAATGGGGCACTTCATCTAATGCTATCATAAGAAATTTTTTTCTGTACAAGTGCATTTGAAAATCCAGGCTTTTGAAGTTTCTATGCAGGACTAAATACGCCTTGCTTAAAATTAGGTGTGTGCATGCTTCAGTGTTTTGTAAGATATTTTAAGGGGGTTTTAGGAAAACAATCTGATTTTGTTGGGAAAAGGTAGAACTTTAACTTTTTTTCATGTGAAACTAGAATCTTGCTAGCATCTTAAAACAGACACTCTGTCAAGTTTGCCATTGAATAATTGTAGTAATAAATATAAAACTATATCACTAAATATGTTAATAAAGCTATCTCTTTTTCTCAGTGTATAAATACCTTATCCACCTATATTTACAATGTTTTCATGTAAAAAATCTAATTTTACTGTAAGCAAACATTGTGAATTCATAGGAGTGGAACAGAATGATAGTGTGATACCTCTAAGGTAAATGCTATATAGTATTATGTAGGATATAAAAATACTTGTCTCATACTTAGTTGTCTTTTTGCTTGGTTGTAATAGAAGAACCAGAATAATTAGTTCTTGGAGTTTTTAAGAGAAATATATGGCAACGGATAGGATATAGTCTATCTTTTTTATTTCTTAAATTAATAGTGCTAATCCCACCTACACACAGTGGAGATGAGGGCCTTTCTTCACTTGCAATGAGATTTCATAAAGAAAATCATGTAAAATCTTGGTAAGGTTCTTGGTACTTTGAGTGTGAGGGAATAATTGATTACTGCCTAGGTAACTAAAGGTGAAATGAAACCTTACAGGTGAATGGCATTAATTTGTGTCTCTGCTGTATTATTCTGATTACTGCTGTTAGCAGTATCTAACACTTATGCGTCTTTCCTCTGAAGAGGTAAAAAGCACTTTAAAAAGCTGACTTAAGTTTGATAAAAACCTGTGTTTGATATAATTCTTTAAGTAAAAAGAGGTATATAGGGAAACCATGGCAGAGGTTTTCAGTGACTTATTTAAATGCACATAGGGAGTTGTTTGCTGACTGGGAACAGGTTTTTTGACTCTTAATCTACTATTCCATCTAAAACACTTATTTCCACCACCACCAGGATTCTTCAGATGTAAAGGGAATTACATTTAACTTTCTGAATCACTACATTCCCTTCCAAATGCCTGTTCAAATATTGTTAGGAGGAAATGAAAAGTAATGTTCCTGGGTACATGCTCACAGCATTTATTGAAATGGTCTGTCATGCTGAACCTCAGAACAAGCAGCTTTCATCGTCTATAAAAACTTTACCTTTTTGAAAAGCAGTTTAGCTGCTTGGAAGTATTTTCCTTCTTCAGGTTAGGAAGGCAGCATAACAGACCTCACAGCAGATATTCAGGCAACTATAAAGAGAAAAAAATCTACTTGGAGCAAAGAACATGGTGAGGGAATAAAAACCAAAAATCCTAGACCCTGTACTTGTGTTAAATTTATTTCTAAGAAAAAGATTCGATTTTTTTTTTTTTAAAGTTGAATTGCCCCGTTTTATAAACTTGTTTTCTTAGGGTACTCTTAACATTAAATAATCAAGTCTTTACTTGACTCCTGTTGTTGAACAACATTAGTTGTGGCAGCATCCAGGGCCTGAGAATCAAACCTACTATTTTCTTTCTATTTCTGGCTCGAATGATTCTTTGCCTTGATAAAAGTGGTAGAGAGATATACTGAAATAAAAGAATTACACGACCTCGAAATTCAAGTTCTGGCTTGTGACTGCAAATTGCTGAAATTCTCTGAGACTCTGCCCCTTTCTCCACTTCATTCTTTCAAACTTTTCTGTTTTAAACTGAAGCTCTTCAAGGCAGGAATTTTCTGTAATATATACAAATTCAAGGCTTAGCATAATTGATTGCTTAACTTAAACATCATATTTACTAGTGAAATGAACAAACCATAAAGAAATGGGCATGAATCATGACCCTAATATAGGAAACTGTGGTAGGAGATGGATGAAGGCAGCCATGGGATTGTGCAAGTGTCACAGAATTCTAACCACAGAAACTGAAGACTGAAAGAACATGCTTTTATAAGGCATCGTAGGCCTAAATTATTTCTAAACAAAATAGGATAATGGGATTAAAATTAATTAAAAACAAACAAACAAAACCCAACAACAAAAGAACTCAAACTGGGAATGGAAAAGTTAAATTTCACTAGAATCAAAGCAGAAGTTTCAATATAGCTGCACTCTAAGTATGGCGTCAGTGTCAGCAGAAGACAGAAAGTATTCTTATTTCTTACACTACCCAACTCTTGAGTACTTTCTACTGCTCACATTATTGAGTAGGTATCCTGTCTAGCATCCCTATTATCTTGTGGAAATACAGCTCAGAAATTTTCTGGTTTTCATATAACAAGTGCATTATTGAAAAGAAGGTTAGGTTTTCTTGGAGAAGTGACAGACTTGAAATATTTTCCTCCATTTCTTTGATTGCCAGAGATCTGGAAAATACCCTCATGTGGAAAAAAAAAGCATATAAATTTACAGGTATTTAACACCCCTCTATAAGAAGCACAGTGGGCACTTCTTGCATTATCATTTAGATTGTTCTGGGATAATAGAATTCACTTTTTCCAACGTAGTGAAGAAAATGTCCTCTCTGGACAGTTTTTCAAACTGAAGAATATATTGTAAATATTTGGGATAAAGCACAACAATTATACATTAGACCTACAGGGAGGTATTGTGATTACATACTGCTATGGTATTCAGCATTTCTGCCTTCACTCCTACGTAAAAATTATTCACAGAAAGTGAAACTTTAAAATATGGCATAATGGCTGACGGAGATTGAAAGTTGCGGTTGTGTATAGCTATCATCACCAACTGAAATTCATGTACAAACACGTGACAAGAATAACAAAGACACACAACTCATTTAATTCAACTGTAACGTAATTTTAGGAGCTCTACAGAAGGATATAATGAAGAAAAAGGTCAGTAGCTTGCTGGGAAAAAGGAAATGACCCCTTCTCAACTGGAAAATCTGGGGATGTAGGGCTTTTCTAGAGCTTTGAGCCAAATTATTAGAAACCATAGCAGAGATAATAAATTTTAATATCCATTCCCCCCATCCCCCATCTCTCTGGTCTTTTAGATGAGTAGGAATACTTTAACATCATAACTTATTGACAGCTATGCACATAGCTGCCAGAATACTCCTGCATTCATGTATCTCATGTGGATTGTCATTTGAGAGGTAGACTTTAAATTCTAATCCCAGGTTTTCTTGGGAATTTGGGAGGTAATTTACAGAACCTACAAGCAGATGAAGTTGTTCTCTTTTCATATTCTATACATAAAAGTATTGTTTGTTCTTCTTGTGTATTATCCAGAATATTTGGGCTAATTTTTCTTTTGACAAAGTCTTCTGATTTTCCTTACTCATAAATCAGACTTCCTGTTTCACTTTAAATAAACTACCTTATCTTTTAGGGTGGATGGGGTGTTTTGTTTTTTTCCAAAATTAAGTCTGACTCAGCTAGGTGTGTTTTAGCATCAGCTTTGTTGAAACAGGGAGATTATTTTTGTTTTGCATAGAAATTTGGGGATCATTAGCAAAGGGATGTGAGGAATTCTTCTAGTCTCAAATTTGTCACTATTATACAACCACACCCATGAGTCAATTTTTTCATTTTGCCATCATACAATGAATGCAGGCTCTTAGAAGGTGCCAGACTGACAGCTTTGAAGTTTACAGAACAGGTTTTGCAGAGCCATTAGCAATCCCAGTTCTCGTTGTGCTCTTGGATCTTTCTGAACCACTGTAGCTTGATTATAAGACAACCTGAGTTACAGCCTGGTATGTCTATGTATTAATTGCCACCTCCTAGGATATTCTTTTCTTTCCCTGTCCAGAAGTGACTCAATTATACAGTCTTTTTCTTCTTTAATTTGTTTTAATACTGTCCCAGTTTGGCACCTATTGGATTAAATGACCTCTAATTGTAGCACTGTTTCATGGACTGAGTGGGCAGTGAGGCTGACTTCTTTATCTGCTTCAGGGACTTCTCTCCAAATTGCCATGGAGAGCTGCTCCTGTGGGCAATTTGCATTCTTCTTACCTGTACTCAGCCACACTGCAGATAAACTGAAGGAATCAGGTCTCTGGGGTGTTAAATCAGCACCTCTCACAGCTGCCGGTTTCATGGAATAATCAACTCTAAATTATGCGGCATGATGGCAATAGTAGAATAACCCAAATAAAACAAAACCAAGGCTGATACAAAAGGTAAATAAATTCATCAGTAAGGATAGATTTAGTGTGCTCACCTTTGAAATGCTGGTAAGCAAATTCCTGTAGAGAACAGAGGCAGCATTAAGCAAGCAGAATGGGGCTGGACGCCAGCAGGGTGAATGGTACTCCATTCAGACGTGGTGCTGTGGCCAGGAGTGATGGAGGATGGTAAGGACTGGAGAATCCACACCATGGCACCCATTCAGGTAACACTATAACTTGCCTGCAAAAAAATTCTTTTTCATTAAATGTATTATTTCTTTAAGAAAATATGCTGCTGAGCCTAATCAAAAAGTGTAAATAGACAGTCAATGCTCAATGGCATTTTAAGTGAGGGAATTGTTGCTGAGAGATGGGGGTGATGTTTCTTTTTTGGTAAAGAGAAAAAATGCAGTTTTATGAGAGGTAAAAATTCTTGTTTGGCTTTAATAAACAAATTTTGCCCAGGGCGGCAAAGCTCGGCTAAACTTTTCTCCTCCCCATCTCTATCCATATCACTCTGCAGCTGCACTATTCTCGAGGGATAAGCTCATGGATACACTAACTAGCTCTGAAACAAAAAGCTTCATTCTTTGGTTTTGGCAGTGAAAGGAGTGGGAAGCGGCAAGGCAGGCATGCAGGTTGTGCTGAATCCTTTGGGATGATCCTCTCCCATGAACCTCCTGGGAGTAGGACCAGAGCAGCAGCCTTGCTTGCCTGTCACTGTGAGGTACTCTTTCACAGCTGTGCTGCAAAGGGTAACTGCATTCAAAAGTCTTGCTTGGTTGCAGAAAATAAGGCTAAGTAACCAAAATATCAATCAGTCTACTTGGTTTGTACTCTAGTGTCTTCATACAATGTACTTGAGTGCCACTATAGCTTACACAGGTAGTTAAGCCACAAGAAAATTAAAAACCCACACAACCAAATGAAGGTTGTAAAACACACTTTCTGACATGCAGAAAGCTAGTATGGATCCACTATAAAATGAGATTAGAGGAAGTAGCCTGAGCAGTAGTAACTTTATCTCAAATTTTCTGTGTCTAGGTACAGTTGTCAAGTGAGTTGCAGTAAATAAACTTACTAGGGGCTCATGTCCTAATCATGCTACCGTGGTTGGAACTGGAAAGAAACATGATGCTATGCTTGGTTTCGGTTTTGATGGCACTGATTTTTATAAACATTACAGAATATGAACAGCTATATGGATACTGTTGACTTTAGCCACATACAAGGTCTAGTAACAGTGAATGCTTTAATGTTGTTGGCTTTGCTCATTCCACCTTGACAAATTATGGATGATATGTTTAATTTCCCATTACTGAACCTGACTGCTCCTTAGATTACGAGAGGACTTTTATTTTCTTTTGCTGACGAAGAACTGAGGTACATTGTAGGTCTACGCCCAAATTATATAGGAAGGTATGGCAGAGCAGGTAACTGAAATGAGCTTTAGCTGAGCCCTATCTCAGTCCTTTCACAGTAAATTCAGCCCTGCCTAATTCTTCTTCATGTATCAAATTCATCTCATTTGCCTTCAAGAAGGAAGGCTTCAAGACTTCAATGCTCTCTTAATGTCTCAAGGTCTGAAAGATCTAGCCATTCTTCCTTGTTTCATGACCATCTGCAGGGAAATAGCAACAGAATGTTGGCTTCAAAAGTGAGATTACGCTCTAGATACCAGATTTTCACAAAAGATGCAAATAGTGATTTCCCTTGTATTTTTGATGTCCGAGAGAAATAAACACAGGGATCAATTGTTTCAGTCAAGAAGGAGAGAACCTATCAACTGCTATCAAGTAGGGTTAAGCTTTCCTTCTCTGTTGGGTGCTGCTGGACTCTACTGTCAGGCTGACTAATAGTACCTCGTGCCCTGCAGAGACAGGCTGCTTCTGAAGACAGTAATGGCAAAAAGCTATATTTTTACATTTATTTACTCAAAAGATTGATGAGTTTATGATAGTATTAGGGGTTATCATCCATATCTTGACCGTAGCTCCCAAACACACAATCTGTTGTAGCTCTGTTTAACCCTATACACACAGTCTGCTTTACAGGCAAGAAAGGTGACACAGTAAATATGAACTTCCATCTCACACCAGTGCTCCATGGGCTTCCTGCTCAGCCTCAGATGCACTTCAAAGCTCTGTAGCTGTCTGGTCTCCAGCTGTCTTACAAACAACCTCTTCACCCATGAAGCATGCTGTGGGTAGGGGCAGTTGTTTCACAGGAACCCAGAATACATCGTGTTCCCAGGGTAAGTTCTTGCCTGACTTCACCTCCAGGGAACAGGAAGAGCCTGAGCTGGACTGTCCTCAGAGCTGTTTGCAAACTGTTCTCAGAAACAATGGCTGATGATTCATCCGGCACTGTCATCAACAATCTCCAGGCCTGCCGTTTCACAGACCTTCCCAAAATAAAGAAAGGCCACCTTCCCAAACAGAATCATGTATTTTTTAGTGGTGGATCTACAGAGGAGTGATTTAGGATTAAGAGTGCTTGTAATCAAGTGATTACATATGCTTGCCCAGGGTCAGACAGTAAGCTAGTTTAGCAGCTCTGGGGACCCTTGTTCCTGTCTTGCGCTCACATGACATGAGCACACTGACTCATCCATGTGCGGGGATATATAAATGCCTGCTTATAACGTGTTTTTGCAAGTTTTAGTAATAAAGCCAGATCTGTGAGGTTGCAATCCTTCTATGGCAACAGAATACTGTCATCACCAACATTTGACTTAAAAATAGTTTGAAAAAGAAGCTCAGTCTATTTTTTTTTCTATGCTAGTAATGCAGAAGGTCACTGGTTTAATGTGTGCAACCTTTTAAAGTTATTCCTATGAGTAAACATTTGCTGGAAGATATCCTGTCTGGGTGATATCTTTTGCAAATGCCTGAAATTAAGCTACCTAAACAAACTTTTC
The DNA here is from genome assembly GCA_013397895.1 of Origma solitaria. Classification (NCBI taxonomy): domain Eukaryota; kingdom Metazoa; phylum Chordata; class Aves; order Passeriformes; family Acanthizidae; genus Origma; species Origma solitaria. The sequence goes on along the minus strand of VZRL01002680.1, from coordinate 1,859,798 downwards.
CTTGGTAAGAGCATGGGGTAGCCTTTCTAGAGGTGTACATCCCAGTATAATGACAGGCCAAGTGATATTACAATGTCTGAAAATTAAAGACCCCAGAGTAGGGGAGATTGATGGTGTTTTTCTTCTGCATTTGCTAGCAGTGAAAAGATAGTGATGACTGATGAAGACTAAGATATATGAATGAAGTAAGCTTGTACTCCTCATCAAGGATGTGAGTTGACAGAGGTTAGATATCATGCTGGCATCTCTGGGAATGAAATGCATCCGGTGAGGAGAGCCTACGTAAGCACATAGTGAAGACATCCACTAAAAACCAAAATTATGGATGTCTGCAACAGGAAGTACATGAAATATTTATCTGAGGGATTGAGAACCATGTCAAAAAAACCCCAAACAAAACATGTCTTCTGTAGATTCCCAAAAAATCATGTGAAAAGAGGACCAAATATTGGACTAAAAAGGTGAAATAAAGAGAAGTGCAAATGAATAAAAAAACCTTCAGTATGGGGCTGTAGGGGATACTTGCAGTTGTTAAAGTACAAATAACTCTGCCAGAGGAAACTTCTTTCTGTTTTTACTTTACAAGCTTTTAACCAAAAGTTAGTTAACATTAGTAGACTTGTGGATGTAAATAGCTATCATAGGGGAATATTAAAGTCCTTGAAGCTCAGTTGATTAACAGCATTTAAGGCTGAAGCATATGTTTTTTAGGCAGGGAGCTTTAGGTTCAAAACCCCAAATCCATCAACCACTTCTTTTCTCTCTTTCTTGTCTCCTTCTCTTACACATCAGTGGATGAAGTCAGTGCTAGGTGTTCACATATGTTACCAAGATAACAACAAAAGATATTTAAACATGTACTTCAGGCAGGTGGGAGAAAAATGTACAGAAATGTGCCCTTTCTTGGGATGCATCAACTCTCACACCTTCCTATAAAAGACAAAAGGACAAAGAAAAAAAATACCCATGAGAAAAAAAACATCAACAACAGAAGTCTGTGTTGCTCTGTCACCTTCCATGTCACATGAAAATACTTCTTCCAAAATTTGGAAGCATTTTTAAGAACATTCAGAAGCATATTGGTTTTTTCTTTCTCTTTTTCAAAGCACAGCAAAGTTCCACCCTTGCTCTCTGTCTCTCTTTTTTTCTCCTAAGAGAGAAAAAAAAAAAGAAGTTTTGAGAATTTCATTTTTTCTATTCACTGCAGTCCTGGCCAAAGTAAAGCCCTCTTTTACATTGACGTCAAGATCTTTACTAAGATTAGGGTTTCATTTCTCTATTGCAGCAATTAGCTAGGGAATGTATAAAAGGCTTCAGGGAAGCAAGCTAGGACTCCAGAGGGGAGAGCACTTTGCACCATAGGCAGATAGCAAGAGAGAGTGCGAGAGGAGGAAGGCAGGAATAGAGAGACGCGGAGTAGGAGGGGGGGCGGGGGAGGCAGAGAGGGAAAGAGAGGGAGGGAGGCAGGGAGGAAGGAACAGAAAGTTTATGTACATAAACCTTTTTTTTAAAAGTATTGTTGCACCTGGTAGCTAGCTTTACTGACACAGAAATGAGTGGTCTGTTCAGTGCTTAAATAGCTGAGAAACAATGGGATAGTGCAGGAAAGTTAACAATTAACAGTCTCAGCTTAAATTTTGTAACTGCAGGGAACTGGAAACACAGCTGCCTCTCTCTTCAGAAAAATCAGGTCTCCTGGTTAAGAGAAGAATTTTTCTTAACATCTAAATTTCTGAAAAATAAGCAGCTTGCAGTTGAATGACTATCGTGCAGTTATGATTTTAACCAGCTTGCTCTTATTTAAGTATCTCTGCTTATTTTAGGGAGAGCAGCTGCGAGAGGGGTAATGAGGCTTTTGAAATGCCTTTTGCTTTACTCTTTTAAATGAGGGTACAGAGCAGTAAAGAGAGCTGAAGGTATCCAGCTGAAGAGAAGCAGCAAGGAAGATGGGTCTGCTAAGTGTGGATTTGCTGATCACGCTTCAGATCTTGCCGGTCTTTTTCTCCAATTGCCTCTTCCTTGCGCTCTATGACTCTGTGATTCTCCTTAAGCACATGGTGCTGTTTCTGAGCCGCTCTAAGTCTGGGCGCGGTGAGTGGCGGAGGATGCTGACCTCGGAGGGGCTGCGCTGCGTCTGGAACAGCTTCCTCCTGGACGCCTACAAGCAGGTGAGTGCTCGGGGATGGGGACTCTCAGGCTGGGCTGGGTGAGCCGGGATGAGCATCCCGCTTGGCAGCGGGGAAGGAAAGGGAATGACTCCGTGGTGCAGACTAACTCCTATCTGATGTTAAATTTGATGGGAGCAGTATGAGCTGAAAGGAGCAGTACTTCTAAGTCGGGGTTTAGGATTCACAAAATTCTGGACCTGCTGACTCCCTGCTCTAACTATCTGTGCAGCCCTGGCCGTGTCACTTAGTTTAGGTGTGCCTCAGTTTCCTTACCAGCATGAATAATAATCTTCATGTTTTTAAAGTATTCCAAGATCTTCATATAAGCGTAATTGTAAAATACTCTAGATGTTTTCACAGCTGTAGTTTATTTGTTTGCCATGTGAGATCCTCAGATATTATAAAAAGACTGCATCTTCAGATAGACTGCTACATAGATGTTAGCTGTGTAACTAGAGTTGTTTTACCTAGAGTAAAATATAGAAATGAACCATTGTCATTACACTGGCATTTTCTATTACTCATATGTTAACTTTTATATTAGTATTTTTTATATTAATTTTTATAAATAGTAAAACTGTGCACAATTTGAAATAGTGACCTTTTCCTTCATGAAAGCACTGACAATGGGACGTGTCAGAGATTAAAAATGAACTTGACTAGCTGTCGGACAGCTGCCTGGTGATTTAAGTTAATAAAGCCAATAACAGTTATGCAACATGTACTTTTCCTTTTAAGATTTCTACAAATATTACCCAGTGGTACTGCCCAGGTCTCATGAGGTAGCTAGAGTTCCCTTTTATAGACTGAAAAGGTAGACCCAAAACCATGAAATTTCTTGCACAGACCACCCATTTAGTAAGTAGAAGAACTGGATTCAGAGCTCTGTGGCTTTCAAAACAGTGCTTAGTCTGTTAATTTGTTGTCTTATTTAGACCATCTAATTTAACATGCTCCATGTGATGTCATAGGGGTCCTGTCCAAATTATAGTCTATCTTCCAAAATATTTCTTTTTGTATTGCCTTCCCCCCCAGTTCCCTTTCACACCTCTACAATAGCCTTTGTATTTGCACTTATCTGAAAATGTGAAGAGCTGGTGGTGTTGGTGTTTGCTGGTTTTGTGATATGGGATACCATCTGCTTAGCCTGAAACCCAAGCCATGGGGACATTAATTTTCAGTGTAAGACAAATATAAATAACTTTAGCTTTTGCCAAATGGGTCAACCTCTTACTGCCACCCTAGGAATCATCCAGCTGGCTACCCAAATAAAATAATGCTGAATGAAGCCCACTATTCTGCTAGCCCTTCTAGTCTTTGTTTTTATTCTCTTCATAGACATCAAGTAAGTACATTTTACAGTGGCCTTGTCAAATGGGTCAGTGAACACAATTGTTCCCATTTTACAGACAAAGCAAGGCAGGACCGTTAACACATGACTTGGTCAAGGCTCCAGTGGAAGTTGGTAGCACAACTCTGCAACAGTCAAGTTTTGAGTTCCCATATTTGCAACCTATACATGGTCTGGGGTCTGGAGAAGTTGTAAACCTGTAAAGAGCCTTATATCCATGAGATATTTTCAATCTCTTTTTCCTTAAATTACACACAATTTTTCAAAAGTAAGATATTGCATGCCTTTCTGTAGTTTCCAAAGTCATGCTTTGCCTTTCCTTTAGTATCATTGATGTTAACCATGGACGCTACAGGTATGATGAGTCTGTGCTATATTTGGTGTTGGCAATGAAACTCATACCTTGAACTTTGGTAATTTTATTCTCTCTCTTATCATGATTAAATCACCTAGGTTGTTCAGGCCAATCAGGTTATGAGGTTTCTAGAATGAACTCTGGGCCTCCATGAACTCAGCAGAAAAATGCATATAACCATAACCAAATTTTATCACCTTGTTTGACAAAGAGGAAAAAGTCCATTCATGGCAGCTGTTCTTAAGACAAAATGAATTGACCAGGAATTCATGGAAAGACTGTTTTACTTAATAAAATTATTGGCCATAAGGACAGAAGATCACTGGAAATTCTTGCTTGTCGCAGAAAGATAGTTAAGCGTAGAAATCAAATTATAAAGGGGACAAAATAAACTAAGGAGCAATACTGAAAGAAGACTGATCACCTCCACAATAGATGAGAAGCTTATGCTGGTTCTGTAAGGAAGGAAAAGGGAAAAGTTTCAGCTGAAATATTGTACTAATTGAGTTGAAAATGATTGAAACACACCCTGCTTTGTAACATATTCAAAAACCATGTGAAATATTGAGATATATCAAAGAATGTCCCACAAATAATATTTTTCCTTAAATCACTCTTTTGTAAATACTGACTAGGATTACCCAGTTGTGATATTTTAATCTGACACAATTAGTGAGAAATGAAAATATGATGGAATCAGGGTACTATGCAGCATGGCAAAATGTAGTCAGTACCACACCACAATTGCTTGTTGCTCCAATTCACCAGCTGAAGCCAGGTATTAGTAAATTACTTTAAAAGGTGCTTAAGCTCATTCCATTGAGGAGTATTTATGAGACATTAACCATTTTTCAGGTAGAATAACAGAATTGCAGATGTCTGAGATAACCAAAGTTAAACTGCCAGTTAGCAGAAATTGGATCCAAGAAGTAACTGTGCTTAGTTTTACTGTATTTTGTGTCACTAACACAGAATTCTCCCTGAGTACATTTCATAACATTTTTCACAAAAGTACTTGATATAAAATTTCTGTTCATAGAAAAATTTACTGGAAGCTGTTACAGAAAAACACTGTCGGTAGATACTATATTCTAAATGGAAATAAATTTATTACAATAAAGGACCTTTGCCTTGAAAGTATGCACTGTCCCAGAATTGATGTTTTTTCAAGACTAGTGTGTACAAGACATGATCTTATGATGGGTAGAGTATATTTCAAAACAGCTATTCTGATTTGCTTTCTCATTTTCTAGAAAACTTTATTAATATTTTATCCAAATTTCAGCTTTTTCCCCTGCTTTTTATGGTTATTACATATTATTGTCCATGACTTCTTGGTGAGGGCAATTATTTCATAGGCAAGATTACCTAGTAAGAGTTGAAGGTTTTAACATCCTCTGCGGGGAAACAATGCAAAGTTTGTTGTAGCGTATGTAGAGTATATTCAGTATTCTTTTTAATTGGAACATTCTATATGACTGGTTTTCTCCACATTTTCAAATCCTACTGGAATCAAAGTAGTTGTTTATTTGTTTATTTTCATTTTTAATGCAAATTTACTAATGAATAATATATTTCTTTTTACTTCCTTAGCTCTGAGTTCAATATCTGTCAGACTCAGTGTTGATATTGTCTACACTGCACAAGCTTTGTCATTTATAGACCACCCTCCTATTATTTTCCAAGAGGCAAGTGTGTCTTACATTACAAGGGAGTGTTTAGGGCCAAATTAATCATCATAACAGAGATAAATAGATCTAGTAGTCAAGTTACATTATCTTTACATAATCAAAAGATTGCAACTGCTTTATTGAAATACTATTTTTAAATATGTGTGTGTGTGTGTGTAGGTATTTACAGTTTTATGTTTGCATGTATAAAGATACATATTACATACACATATACAAATATATGTATTTGTCTCTATATACATACATACATATACATATAAAAAGGCAAAAGTACACATACATAAGCACACATAATCTACTCTTCCAGGAGTCACTCGCTCTCATTTCTCTGTACATATATACACATATATATGTGTGTACGCACACATACATACAGATACGAATGCAGCCACAGCTACTGATGGGAGAGAAAAACCAAGACTTTTTGGGAGGGTGTTAGTACAACTGTGATTTACATAGGCGATTTTTACAAATGTTAGTGAGGTATTTGTTTTAGCCTAAAGCATGAATACTGAACCACACTTCTGCAAAAATCCCAAGAAAAAGTTGGAGAAGTTTAAAATAAAAAAAATTAAAAGCTTTTTTTTACTTGCTAAGTTCTATGCTTTATTTAAGTAGAGGGATGAATCTGGTTGCTAAGATTTCAAAGGTGAGAAATTGTTATCTTAAAATGCTTTTAAAATGGGTGCAAAAAAGGTTGAGCCCATTAGCAGTGGCCATTGGTGAGGCCTTGTGCCGGGAGCTTTTCCAGTGCCTGATATGAGCTCTGTGTTTCAGCAAGGCAGAGCTGCCATTCGTGGCCTCTGGTAGAAAGCTTTAATGTTACTCTTGAGGAAATCCTCCCTCTTCCCACCTCGGTGTAGGGCAGCGAGAGGGAAGAGCTTAATGGCCTCTCCGAGCAGCAGGCCAGTGCTGGGGAATGCCGCGGGCACCTCGTGAGGCAGCACAGCAGAGCCGCGAGGAGCTGTGTGCCACGGCCTCGGAGGATGCTGCTGTGCCGGTGATGGATGGCGGTGGGTGTGTGCGTACTTGTACAGGTTTTACTGTCTGCAGAGTGGGCCAGCAGCAAGCTGTGGCACGACAGCCGTGGCACAGGCCGTGGCTGGCACGGATCGCAGCTCCGTGGCGTAGGCCCCGCTCTGGATGGAGCAGCAAGCCGAGCGCTTCGTAAACACCCAGTGGGGTTTTCCTGGCTTCTCAGGGAGACACAGTTAAATTACCTTCGGCTATTTTTGCCTGCCTGGTAGGTACATCATCCGAAATAAATCAGCATGCAGAGCAAAACAAAACAGTCCCAAACCTGACATGTTAAGTGCATGCCGCACAACGTTATCACAAAGGTACACGTGAAAGTAATGTAAAAGCATGATCCTCTACCTGCTCTTTGGCTGTCCAATAACTCTTTGCTTTTTGGGGAAATGTTTCAAAGCTTGGAACAAAGACACAACCTTCATATTTACTATTTGTATTTATTTTTTCTGGCAAGGTAGGAAGTTTCTCTCTCTGCATTTGACAGTGATAAAGGGAATTTGTAAAAAAATGTCTGTTGTATAATTTCAGGGTTTAGAACTAGACATTGTGTGGTATTAAAAATATTTTATTGGTTTTACAAAGTTCAGCTTTAGCAGAATTGTTTTCATTGACATTTGCAAATGAAAACAATCTTGAAAGATGTGAGAAAAACAAAACCGAACCAAACCACAATTAAAACTTCTCCTGCAGTGTTTGGAACATAAATTCAACAGGATTTGGGCTTGACATTAATAATTTAATTATTATTAAAACATTGTCATTATTATTAATATACAATCATGTTTGTTACAGTTGTGTCTGAAGACCAACCTAGGCCAGGGACCCATTGTACTGGCAGTGTCCCAACAAGAGGAGCAGTTCCCACAGAACTCAAGATTTCAAACATTCAAAACAGACAAAGGGTAGGAAAAGGAATATGAGGACTTCTATCCTACATGTCTCATCCCATCAAATGGGTCTCATCCCATTTCATTGTGCAGATCTAAATTCACGTCTTCCACACCAGCTCTTTACACTGTGCCGTTTTCACCCTTATGTGTGAAAAACTGACTGAAAGCAGTGCTTGCCTTGTTGTCAAAGCCTTGTGAAAACCCCCTTTGGCTGTGTCAGACACAAAAAAATTAGCTAACAGCCACTGTTCAGGAAGATGATTGTACGTGGTTCTTGCGCTCTGGCTCTACGTCTCTGTCAAAGCCACCACTGTGTACCCATGCAGTGCTAAAGCTGAATTTAAAAAAAAAATTTAAAAAAAATTAAAAATAAGAAAAAAAGAGAAAAAAAGAAGTAAAAAAAAATCATCCAAATTAATATCAAATTCACTTCGTGTGCTGAGTAACAAAAAGTGGTGAAGGCCTCTGTCACCCATAGGTAGAGCCCAGTGGCCACAGTGTGGTAGGGCATGCTCCCATCTTGAAGGAAACATAAAGCCCTTAAGAAGCTTGCTCTAGGCTTCCCAGTCACAGGAACTAAAATTAACTGTAAGAGTGCAAGGCAGAAGGTCCCTTTATGCTTTCCCTGTGCTATGCATGCTCATTTGTGGGACCGGCAGCTTTTAAATGGAGAGGGCAGCATTTGACTAGTTATTTTTATCTGGGCTGTGCCCTGTTAATTTGTCTTCCACTTCCCTCTGTCAGCTCTACATACCTGATCCTAAATAAAAAATTTGGGGAAAGCTTGAATAATTTCTAGTCTCTACCCTCCAATTCCAGTAATTCAAGTTGCCACCTTCCCAAGACAAATAGAGAACTTCTGCACCCTTACTCTATCCCAGACAAGGGTCTCCTGTCGTTTTTATCAACTGCACATCTCTGGGTCATGTACATAAAGAAAACAAAAATACTAGTTTGTAGAATTCTCCAACCAGAGTCCATTATGATTTGGATGAATCTTTATCTGGCTGAATGGGATCAAATCAGAGCAGAGAATTTGAAAAAATGCAAAAGGCTGCAGGGATTCAGTTAATTACCAATCACAGCACTCCAGTCCCAAACACAGCATGTCCATATTCAAGTGACTAGTACCACAAACTGCTAATTCTGTGGCAGCACCCTTTTTTTTAGGGGGTTGATACAGATAAGTCTGCCAAATTATGTGAAAATCCCTGATGCAGGGAATGAAAGCTGTATTCCAGGGCACAGGATCCCAGGATGGATATGCTAATGTTGATAAAAGCAAAACAGGAAAAAAGAAGAGGTAAACGAGGAGGTGATGTTTTGTCCATGGGGCTTTACCTAGTCCTTACAGAAAATGTACAACAAAGTTAGCAGTATGCTCTATTTCTAGCCTGCAGTTTATGAATAGGGCTTTCTCTCTGCTCCTAAGTCTCCATTTTGCAGGCCGTGTGCTAAAGCATCAGCAGTCTTGTTCCCTTTTCACTCTGGAAGCAGACCGAGAACAGGCTGTCAGGCAAACAAAAAATTCTCACAAATGATGCGATTCACTGCTTTGGTGCTGTTGCTTGCCCTTGCTGCTGGCTGGGCTGCCTCTCAGATTTGGTTGGCCTACCTTGCGTGTCCCATGCAGGCTGTGTGCGAGGGGATGCCTGCGTGCTGCCTAGCCTCTACCTCATTCAGAAGGCTGGCACCGACAGCCAAATATTCATGCACAAAAGTACGTGATTATGGAAATGCTGGATTGCGTGTGAGGGGGATTCTGCTGGTTTGTTTCTCAGAATTTATATTTTGCCTGCCTTTGTGTAAGATTTCAAAAGCAGTTTGGCTGAATACATGGGTGTTTTTGTTTGTTTTCTCATCACGTTGATTTTCTTTTCCAAGAGCTATTTTTTCTTTCAATAAATAACAACAAAGAAGACAGCCAAGGCCTACAATGCAGATGATCAGCAAGGATGATATTGTCATCCTGTGTCAATCGGTTCAGAGTCTGGTGAAATAAACAGTCCTTTGGGAACGTCAGTGCTTCATCAAGACCAATTAGTGGATCTGCCGCTGCTGCTTATGTTTAAGCATTAACGACTGGGCAGGGCTGCTTTTTGGAGTGCCTGACACTGGCATGGAACAAGGCACCGACCTAATTACTTCTCTACAAGAGCAGAAAATGCCTCTTGAATGCCTGCTTGGCAAGGATGTCTCATTAAGAGGAAAAAACCCAACACAAGCACTCCTAGAAACAAAAATTAAAATGATAGGTAACCTGCGGCCATGAGACTTCCCTCATGGCTGTGGGAAATGAAGAGAAACTCCTGTAAGGTGATGTATAGCTGTGTAGATGGACATGGGCTTTTTTGTACTTTGTTTCCTAATGCCATCTATTTAATAGTCTGTAAGGAGTGTGAAAGACAGAATACAAACTCGCATTGTGGAAGAACAGAAAATATGTTGTCACCTTTGGTATCAGTGTTAAATAGGACTTGAAGGGCATTCCCATGTTGGTGTCTGATGGATGTTATTTTATTAGTCTATTTCTTCAAGGTTTGCAAACTGGCCTAGGAAATTAAAGGGCTTGGTAGACCTGTGTGAGGAGTTGGTAATGAGGAGCTCATGATATATAGCCTCTCTTTCTGCTTAAAATTATCAAGAAGCAAACTGTGCTTTCTCAGTTCAAGAGTAGGGGCTAGATATTTTCAGTCATGGTAGTTGTGGAGGAGGACAGTTGTTACTCTCAGAGGACTAAGTAGGAGCAGCTGCTCAGATGCTTCTTTGGTCCTGAGCAGCTCTGTTCATTCCTGACTTATATTTGCGTCTTTTTGCCTTTATTTTTCTTCTCCATTGAAGAGGGACCGTCAATATCAGAAATTCAAACTGTGCTGCTTAATTGTGATTTGTGAGATAAATTACATGTCATTACTTTTTTTCTTTGACTGGATGAGCACACACTCTTAAATACTGAGGTCCATTATTCATCCAGGGAGTGGGTGCAGCATAAATACTTACATGTCAGGCTTTGCCCAAAAGGCCCATTTTAAGCAAACTAGCTCTGAAAACGCATGTATGGTAGTGTAGGAACAGTTAAGCTTCCTAGGTAGAGAGTGATGTAGTGTTTATGAAGATATGCATATGCTGTGTTTCTTGACATGTGCCCTTTTCCGGTAGTCACCAATTTATCACAAGTTGCTGAATTGTTTAGTTGGCTTCTCGATTGAATGCAGCCCTCAGGGTGATTATATGGATGCTGCATGATCTTGGCTGGTGTATTTCTTTGTTCAAATGCAGCCCTTTACCTTACTCACTCCTGCTTTGCCTATATTACTTCGCAGAATGAGAATGATCGACGGCTGAACAGAAGACTACCTGCTACCTGCTAAAGTGTAGGTGGCCTTAAATGCTGTAAGATGCTTAATGTTACTTCTTAAATGCAAGACTCTGAGTCTCTGAGCCAGCCTCTCCAGACAGATCGTTTCTGCTCCAAAAACTGGGATATAGTTATTTTCTTTCTTTGAGTTCAGTGGACAGCACACTCACACACCAGGTCCTAAACTCAGCTGTTTCAAGTCTCTTCTTTCAAAGGCAAAGGATGAGGCTTTTTAAAAACATTTACCAGGGCTCGAGCAGATGGCAATGTTGCAGATGTAGGTTTACAGGGGTGGGGGCAAAATGCGCTTTGCCTTCCTGGGGCATCATTTTATTTTCTTGACTGTGGTGCAGCTGACCTTTCCACAATTGCCTGTTGGGTCTGCATTAGATCCTCTGCTTCCTGTGGCGTCATCACCACATACTTGGCCTGGAGAGATTTATGGGTCTCAGGCTGTCTTTCTTTCTCTGATTCTCTTCCTTGCTGATCTCTGAGTGAGAATGCCATCATGGTCATGTTTCAGTTTGCCCTATAGAAAAAAGTCAAAATAATGCTTATGTTCATGTGTCAACATGCTGTGAGATATTCTCATAAAGCTGTGAAGTCTGGTAGCTTTAAGGGCTGTGTCTTACAAACTTTGTTTTGATTAGTCTCTTACTTCTGTTGTAATTCTGATGAAATAGTGCAGTCATGAATAACTGCAGATTTGTTCAAGGTTTCTGAGGGAGAAATGGAGGATCCAGTATCAGCAATCCACTTGCCTTTGGATATATGTATAGCAGCAACTGCACGAGTCCAGTATTCAGCTGTTCACTCAGCTTCTTACTGCATGTGACTCCTACATTGCATCCAGTACCCTATAATGTAATGTAAAATAGAAGTGCACCAAAAATCAGTTATTTATTCAGTTTTTAAAGAGTTCTCATGTAGTGTTAACTTCTATAGACTTTACTTGAAGTGTAGCTTCAGAAAGAGTTGTGTAAAACGCAAAAAACTTCAGAATTTGGCCTGTATGTTTCCTTCAAAGCAACACTTCTGAACATAATCAAATAGTCAGGGGACAGAGACAGAAAGAGTCAGGAAAATATAAAAGGATAATTGCATTGTTGTACTAGAGGTTGATGTTAAAGGCAGAGACACAGGAATTGCTGTGACAGAGATCATTAAAATGTAATTTTTTGTGGTTCTGTAGTAGTTATCAGCTAAGGATCTTGGAGCCCTCTGCAGGCTCCACCTTATTCTGGCATTCCCTTCTGTGGGTTGTTTTTATTCTGTCTCTTTTTTCTATTGACATGCAAATAGAAATGGTCAGGCAAAATGACCTTTCTACAATTGCCTGTTGGGTCTGAGTTAGATCTGAAGTTGGAGCTGAGAACAGCTCATTTTCACCTTATCTTCCTTCAACCACCATATAAACTTTCCCCTTTTCCTGCTGTTTTTTTTCCCCCCAGTCACCTCATAAAGAAAAGTTGCAGTAGAAGGAAATGTGTCAGTCAATCACTGATGAAATTACTGCAAAGTGATTAGAAGAAATTTTATAGAGCACATTCTTGGATGACCCACTGTCAAAGAAGTATACATATAAAGTGGGCATCTGCAGAGATCTCTTGTGTTTGGTACTGAGTATTTTCATTCTTGGACTGCAGGATGGAAGAGAATACACAGCTCTGCAAACCTCCCAAAACTGAGAGGCACTGCATGTGTTGTGAAGATCAGGAATATAATGCAGAATGATTTTTGAGAATTGAGAAAATGGCTTAAACTGTAGGTTGTAGGCTGAAAAGGGACCTAGGCTTTATAACATCTTACTAGCTAATTCCTAATCAATGGGCTGCCGTTTTTCCAAAACAGTCATGATGTCTCATAAAAAGCAAACATCTAAAATATATAAACAGGTGTAGTCTGCGAGCTACTTCATTACATGAAGTAATTGTCTGATTAGACTGAAAATTAATAAAAACACTGTGGAAGTTTTGAACAGTGAGCTTCAAGGGTGATGTGAACCAAGTGGAGGAAACTCATGGGAAATGCTGGCAGAAAAAAAAACCCCTGTCTTACTGAGGAAAGCAGAAGAAATTTGAGGTAGTCTATCTGAAAGCAAATGTGAATCTCCAAATGCATAAGTGTGGACAGGACTATGTGTGTAGTGGACAGGACAGACCTCTGATCAAATTTTCTAATATTTATGAAGTAGCATACTTGTCAGGAATGCCACATTTTCCTGGACTGTGAGTGGAGGTGGACTAGATGAATGTTTTGAAGCTGCTGCTTTTGATTATTTGCTCTGTCTCCATGCGGCTCGTTAGGTGACTACTCTGAACAGGCGACTATTTGAAAAGAGTAGTCATAAGGATGCTGCATAGGAAAGTCACACTAACTTGCTATGTTTTAATTTGTTCTGCCATCAGGTCAAACTGGGAGGAGATGCTCCAAACTCCAGTGTAATCCACATAGCCAAGGGCAGTGATGGCGGCAGTAGCAGCTGGAAAAATATTGCTGGCAAGTGTGGAACCAAATGCCACCTTCTGGATTTTGCCAACTCTGAGCGGCCACTGGTGGTCAACTTTGGCTCAGCTACCTGACCACCGTTCACAAGCCAGCTGTCAGCCTTCAGCAAGCTGGTGGAGGAGTTCTCTGGTGTGGCTGACTTTCTGTTGGTCTACATCGATGAAGCTCACCCATCGGATGGCTGGGCTGCCCCTGGAATCTCTCCCTCTTCATTCGAAGTTAAGAAACACAGAAACCAGGAAGAGAGATGTGCAGCTGCTCACCAGCTCCTAGAGCACTTTTCCTTGCCACCTCAGTGCCAAGTGGTGGCTGACTGCATGGACAACAATGCCAATGTGGCCTATGGGGTGTCATTTGAGCGAGTATGCATTGTGCAGAGACAAAAAATCGCCTACCTGGGAGGCAAAGGCCCCTTTTTCTACAACCTGCAAGAGGTTCGGCTTTGGCTGGAACAAAACTTCAGCAAAAGATGAAATCCATTCTCTACAGGAATTATGTCAACAGATGTGTCCCTTTAAGGCGATGCAAAAGGGAAAAAGAAAACATATGCTAGTTTGAATAAAATCTTTCAGATGATTGCAGGAGAACACATTTGATAACAATGTCAAGTGAATGTTAACTAGGAAAAGAAAATAAAACAAAAATCTAGCTCCACAGAAACACTCTCATTTGAAAAAATCCCACTCCTGCTCTTGCTATGGAACATAAGAGGTGAACAGGCTTCTGTGAAAAAGTGATGCTGGCAAGAAGCTAGGATGGTGAGATAAGACCTGTGTCCCAGAAGCCCCAGTCCTGGGGTGACCCAGGGGAAGCGTTTCTGCTAGGAAGGCATTCCATGCAAAGGCAATGCTGTACATTTCATCAGAAACACTTCTTTATGCCCCTGTGGCCAATGCAAGGAACCTGGCAGGAGCAGGAGGTTTGCAAATACTTTGCGTTCAAATGCAGTGCAGCATGGCGATTTTCCTCTCTTGATAGAAAATGTATTGTTCAGAGACTACAGGAACCACATGCAGTGCATCCCACAGGCAGACTGGCTGCTCAGAGCAAGATGAACCTTTGTCTGCTGGTATTTGTACTCTCTGTGGACACCTCTGCACAGCATATTAACTATGTTATGCTACCTACATGTTTGAATCCAGAGCACAGGCCTGTGCCTGCTGAAAAGATGTTAAAATCTATGGAGTTGGACCAAAAAGATAAAGGTGATCAAATAAGCCCATTATCATTTGAAAACTAAAACACCTGGACTGTTTATAACACAACATTGAGAACCATCTAGAGTATGCATCATGAGACAAAACTCAGCTGATGCCAACCAAACCCTTGGTTCTCAGAGCTGATAACACACATTTATCAATATTCTCTGGTTTTCATCTCTGTTTCTTTACCCACCTCCATCTCCTTCTGTCTAGCAATAGGCTTAAAGGTAATTTCACTTTTAGCTTTTTAAAAAAAATAACTTATTTCTCTCTCTTATTTTTATTTGTGATAATGACCTTGCAGGTGTATTTTGGGGATGGGGGAACTTATGCACAACTTTACCTCATTGAAATGGAAACCTACCCTGTCATTTACTCTCTTAAATGTAGTCATGCTGACTTTTGCTATCTTAGATACCTGAAACTAGTTTATAGATAAGTTAATCTGAAAGTTAAGGTGTTTGCAGCCTTAGAATTGATTAGCTGCCATTCTGCTACCAGAGGAGCTAATAGCCTGTTCCGTTCACGTTCTTGAAAACCTTCCCAGAAGAGAAACAGGGAGGACAAATAGTTTGAATTAATGTGAATAAGCGTAAAAGATGGCAGAATTTTCCTATGAACGGGTCTGAGGATTGACAGTTATGTTTAAAGAGATAATGTGAACTTAGAGTATACATTAAGATTAGGTATTTGTAAGCTAAAATTATTTAATCAAGCCTGATGAAAAAGCAAATTTCAATGAGCTAATCCATTAGAACTGATAAATGAAAACCCATATGGAGATGGACTGTCCAAGTTTTCTCTCAACTTTGGCAGAAACATGAAACAGATAAACAGAGTGAGTGGCAAAAATCAAATTAATTCTTTTAATTTCTCATCCTGTCCATCATCAGGAAAATTATGTGCTGATACTAACACAGGAAAATATAGAAAATACATAAGTATTTTAATTTTCACAATGTCCATTAACATTCTGTATTTCCTCTTGCTTGTCTATTGCTCAACTTAGCCAAGGTAGGAGGAATTCAGATATGTGTTTCCAAGCAGAGATCTGAAATAATGACACTACCATGAGTAATTTCTCCCGTACTCAGGTTCATGCTTCCCATTCTTCTCACATTTTCCCCCAACACACTGTTAAACATATACACACGTGCACTTAGAGAGTCTGGTAATGTGCATTGGAGAAGAGTGCAAAGAGTGGTCTTTAGATCTGGTGAGCCCCACTTCTCAGAAGGCTTGTGTCTGTGTGTACATGTATGTGTGCACTTATATATGCATCTCTATGTATAGAATACATTTTATGTATGCGTGTACATATGTGTGCACATATAAGTGGTGTCTAAGACCACTAATAATAATTATTCTGGCCTCCCATTTGTTAATGTTACTGTAAATCATTGCTCAGTGTGGAAGATTATTAGAGATCTTCACGACTAACTGGGATATATAACGGAGAGTTTTAAACCTATTAGCACAGAAACAGTAGCATAGCCAAACTACATGGTTTATTTAATCCCCTGTCCTACCTCTGACTGTATCAGACGCTTCAGGGGAAGGTGCAATAGTTTCTAACTTACAGAATTTTCATTAGCTTCAGCCCTTATTATTTTTGCCTCAGCTAAAGTGATAGTTGATGTCTCATCATCCCTGTGAGAGGCTGATCCTTAGTGCTGAGATTTAAGTATTTCATAGGTGGGGATTACTAAAATAAAAAAGCCATCCCATTTAACTTCAAAGAAAACCAAATGAAAACAGATTTTTTCTTTCACATTTAAATTGGCTGCTTTTCAATGACATTCTCATGTCTTGCTGTTATATGCTAAACCACTATAAACAGAAGTGATACCAATTTTTCGTCTGTATATCACTCATTATATAACCTATATAGAAATTTACATACCTTTTGTTTGTTTCTTAGGACAAACAATAACTCATATTCTTACACAGGTCCATATTCTTTCCTTGTCTCTGCATCTCTTCTATTTGCGCTACACTGTCCTTTTACTCAGGTGAGTAAAGATGTAGACGTTAATCCAAGTGAAAATATGTATTGATATACCCAGCACAGCATCTTTTTGTTATTATATCCTATTCTTCAGTCATCTGAAACTTTTTTAATCCATAGCAACTCCATAGCCTTTGTAAAACTTAAACTAGTAAGTCTTTACTTCTTTTCCTCATTATACCATTGAAGTCTGAACTGTTTATATATGGGAAATGCTAGCCAAATGTTTAGCACAGCTGTTGAAACATACCTTTAGTTCAGAGGAAAGAGTTCAAATTAGTAATTCAGTTTGTTAATACCCATTTACATATCTAAAGTTACAATTATTTTTCAAGTCCATTCTGTCCTTTTGAATTTCCTTTTTTTTTGGTCTTGTATTTCATAAATGCCTGTTCATCACGTAGTATACAGGAATTATAAAATTGGCTCCTGTAAATGGGAAAACCACACTGATTTTCCACAAATAAAAATACACAATAACTTCATTTCTTTCTTGGCAATATGTATGACTGTCCTGCCTAAAATTTAAAGATATTCCAGCCTCATTGATTATCAAGACAGAAAAATATTTTGTAAAACCTTGAGTTTCGCCAGAAAATTTCTGGTCAGAAAGCAGGGCTTTCTTCAAAGAAGTATGGGCACAGAAGGAAAAAAAAAGGAAAAGTATTTTCTAAGAAGCTGATAGAAACATACCACCCTCCCTTCTTTTTTTACAAATGTAAATATTTTATTGAAAAGGTTTGCATTTTCCCCCCCGATGATAAAAGTGACCATATGTCCAATACCCAGAATTTTTGTAACAGTGGTTTGTTTTGGGTCCAGGCAGAAATTTTATTACCTTGCTAGCCTTGTACTTCACAGCTGTTCTAGTCTGCTGTGAGACTGGATCTGCTTCTGTCTCATTCTCATCGTGTCAGGGCACTATCCCATATTACTTGAAGTGCTTCAGTGTGACACACATATTGAGCAAAAGCTCACAAAATAGGTGCCTGAAAGTATTTTGGAAGGCTACTGTATATAATAGAGACCCCAATACTGTCTCAACATTAGTATGGAAAACTTCCAGTATTTTTCATTTTGAGCAAGGTAAAAAGCTATGCTGGGCTATCATTCTACACTGTTGTGTGCTTAGCATCTATATTTAGCACTGTATAAAAGGAATGTAAAACATTTTGTACAGATGAAAAGCTATAGCATTTTGCTCTTTCCTTGTGTAGACAATGACATAAATTTAAGGCAGCAGGAAAGCATGCCCTATCCATTAAAAAGAAGAAAATATAATATGAAATATGTTGTTGAACAACTGTCTGAACACTTTGAAAAAGAAAATGCAGTGATTTTTAGGAAGGTGATCGTGGTGGGGAAACCTACAAAGCTTTTAAAAAAGGTATTTGTGCTATGCATCCAGGTGTGTGAGGAGAGAAGTTATGTTTCTGCATGTGTGAAAGTGGCTTTTCTGTGATGTGGAGTATAGATTTAAGAGTTTTTAAGGCTTTCATTCAGTACTATTACCAAAGCAATAAGAGGTGTCAGGTAGGGAATATTGGCCAGTTTTGTACAACCCGACACCATGTCTGTGACAAATCCATATTCAGTTGGGCCCAATTTGGAGTCTTCAGAGAAGAGATATTGGGGTGAGACAGAGGAGGCTTGTGTGCTCATGAAGATCGCTAATAAAAGAGTGATTAACTCAGTTAGCGTTCAGATGCCCTCACACTGGCATTCTTCTGTGCACCTCAGTGTTTCTGTATTTGAAAGAGGGGTCTCTCTTTGGGTCTGTTAAGGAGATTGCCGTGATGTAGGTGCCTGTGTGTACTGACTATGTGTGTGTCATTGTTTAAATGTCAAAAATACACTGCAGGAGAGCCAGCAAAATTTTGTTACAATATGGTGCTCCATGAAATGTGCTTACTAGATTTGTTTTTCTTGTATTATAATAAACAGTAAAGGAAAATATAACTCTTCTGTGTTTTATTCTAATACTGGTTGTTAATACGCAGTGGAATCTTGACATTTGACCAAGGAAATTTAGAACTACATTTAATACAAAAGCTTATGCCACTCTGACTAGATCTTAAGCAATATAAGCAAGTCCCTTATAAGTGCTGGAACTAATTTACTAGCTAACTGCTCTCAACTGTTAAGAAAGGTAAAGGGGAGGGAAGCAGAGAGCTACCAGGAGTAGCCTGTGAGTCTGCATAACATTGCACTGTTAAAAAAAAAAGTGCATGAAGAAAGCGTGCCGAGCTGTAGGTATGAAACCTGGACAAATCAGTTATGAATGCATCAGCTGTAAATGCCACTCCCATTTTGATGTATAGCCAAAAGATCAAAAATAAAATTAAAACCATGGCTGAATAGCCACTAAAAGAAAAAAAAAAAAACCACCCCCCAAAAAACCAAAGGAAATATGTGCAGTAACTTTCTAAACAAACTCACTTAGTGACTTACTTGTATTTTAGAAATTCCCTCCTCTTTGCCATTTTTTGTTACAGTAAGTTTACAGGACCCCTGCATCTAAAACCTGCTTGTGAGTATAGGTAAGAAAGAACAAAACAAATCAGCAAAAGGAAGACCATGAAAAAAGTTATATCCCTGTTTCACAAACAGAAATGTTCATTACAGTATACTTTATAGCCCTTGAAACAACCAAATAAATAACTCTCTTCAGATCATCTAGTTCACACCACAAAAATAACCCCCAAAAGTACTGAAAGGAGAATTTTGAGTTGTGAGAATATTCCTGTAGTCTGGCTGTTAGTGATTATGACCCTATATCAAATGTTGCTGTAAGTAGCTACACAGTACTCTGGAAGACATAAAAATACTTTTCAGGTCTTGCTTCTTCTTTGACAGCTGTATAAATCAGGTGAAGGCAGATGGGATGAAATAAGAGTTTTATTTAGAAAATAAGATCATTAATAAATAACTTGTTAAGAAAAATTAAGCTCTGGCTACTCCTAAATATTTGTGAGACTGGTTTGTTTTGTTTTTTTTTTCCCTGGAATAGATGATGTACATGGTAGAATAATACAAAAAAATTAGAAAATAAATTATTTATGGAGCAGTATCTCAAGATGATTAACTACTGCTCAAGATTTTACTTTCTGACAGAGAATTCCTGAGGCATAATAAACCTGTCCCAAGTATATTCTTCAAACAAAGAACCTAAGTCTACGTTAAAAACCTTGATTACAGACAAATCAACTCACTCTATATGCCTGAATGCTTCTAATGTTTGTTAGTAAATCCAGTACTTTAAATGTGTCTTACAGAGCTAATGTGAAATGCAAACACATTGAATGGGCATCCTCTTCAAATCCTTAAGGCCTAAGGATTTGTAAGCCTTGCTATGTGACCTGACTAGAGAAGGAAAATCTAATTTAAGTCATACGTATATATATAAAACATATGAATATATCAAACATTTTAGTTGTCTGTAAGATAGTGCCTGTTACATAATATTAAAGAAGTAGCAGGCAGGAAAAAATGCTCTTTGTAAGTCAGTATTTGCCATACTTTCAGTATGTATATTTGTGTTATCCACAGAAAAGCTACTGTGACTTAGCTATCAGTTAGGTGTGTAGGTAATAGGAGGGGAAGTTTTCATAAAAGCGTTATCTTCTTTAGGGATTGATCAGGTCTCGATGTCCTTTAGCCCTGTTCTTTTTTCCTTATTTCCTTCCTGTATGATGTTTTTCGAACCTGTCATACTATTGGTGATGTTTCCCCCATTTCAGTCTTTGGTTTTGTGGAGTTTACTTAAGGCTGCAGAATAGCTGAGGTCTTAATTTCAAGTATGACATCAGGATGTCAGTTGCCAGAAGGTCAAGTGAGATATGGGGAGAATACAGTATTTTGTTCTGTTTATCTGCCTATTCTCAGAGCACATCCTCTGCATGTGGGCTTGATCTCAAACATTTTTTTTTTTTTGCATGCCAGCCTGCAGAGTTAAAACTGGCTTTCTGGGCAGATTATAACAACACAAACAAGCTTTCTGCAGGCCGGGAGTGAACATACAGGTTTTCATCTCAGCCCTAGCTAGCAGAGTTTGTCAGACATTTCCCTATGTCTCCCAACATTTTGTAAAAACTTGTAACAACACTCCAGCCTCATGCAAGGAGAAGATCTGAGTGCAGTGACTCCCATACATTAGGACTGACCAGATGTCTTGAGACAAATCTTTCTGAGGTTTTCTCAGAGATTCACAGGAAATTAGACCAATCCTTCCAAACCAGAAATTGGTGGACTATGCTTGTAAATGAAAAGCACTTGCTTCATGAGAAAGGAAATCTTGTAGCTGATGCTGGTATGGAAGGAGCAAGAGATTTTTGCTAACTGCAGAAATTGTCTCTTAAGTGATCCTTGCAGATCTTCACAGATGGGCTGAACAGCAGTGCTAAAACTGTCTGCAGTAGTTCATGTAAATACTGAACACCCCTAATGGAAAATAACACAACTTTGTCACTTGTGCTTCTTGAAGAACCTGAAAAACAGAAGTACATCTCTATTACAGAATAATTTGATAGTCAGGCTGGATGCCTGACTGAAAGTGCATATAAACATTAGAGCTATTTTCTCAGGATATCTCTCTTGTCTGTCACTAACATCTGAATACCCCAGTATAAGGTTGCTTTTCTGTTGTTCAATACCATGGCAAATAGTCCAGTATCACACCCAGCTCCTCCTCAGGACTTCGTAGTGACCTCTTAATTTGCTGAGCTGATTTGAAGTTCAGGTCATCCTAGTTTTTATTGAGATGGATATTTCCAAGTCAACAGAACAAGTTTCCCAGCACTATTTTCAGCAGTGGAAGTATCCCAGTAGGTGAGGCTGGGGAGAAGAAAAATTCGGCAGACCTTTTTTATTCCAACAGGCTTACTATTTAATGTTAATTGCGAGTTTCCTCATTATATGTTTAGTTATGTATGAAAATCTTCATGAGGCTTCCACTTGTATTTATTTAGATCCTCAAATTGTAGCTTCAATGGGACTTTCAGTATCTGAAATGGAATTTCACAAGACAGAAGTATTTTTCTTCAGGTTTCAGAAATTGTAACTGTGACAAGTCAGGAGATACTCCTTAAAGTTCATGATGGCTCTTTAGAATTTTTTTCTGTGAGCTGTTGAGGGAAGCAGAAAAAATAATCATTGTCCTGTATCATTATCCATGTCAATGTGAGGCAAAGGAAGATTTTCAGGGCAGATAGCAGTCCTTTGTGGCTTCTAAAGTCTTCCTTAATATTATTGCCTCTTTTTGGAGGCAGATCACCACTCCTTGAGAAGAAGCCTGCTGGAGTGGCCCAGTGGTGTGATGAAATGTTTTTCCTTTAAAGGACAGAATTTCCCCTCAACTGACCACTTCAGAGCAACAACAGGGGAAAAAAAAAAAAGTCCATGAGAACTAGGTAAATTTCCATTCCCAAACTGGCTGCGGAGGAGGAAGGTCTTCCTGTTGCATTTATACTGTTTTAATCAATTTCATGTTTTCTCCCACTACAGAAGTGGATGTGCTGCTTCAGTGATTTGAACATTTCCAGTTCCAAAGCAGCTCAGACTACTTGAATCCTTTTGCGGCCCCTCCCTCCCCCTCCTTTCTTTGTTTGGGGCCAGGTAAACAGATAATGTAAGTCATTACTGAGATTACTGCAGTCTGGATCATTACCCAGGGTACCATCTGCCAGTATTTTGCCAAGCTTCCTTCTATTAAAAAGCCATTCAATTACATGTGACGTACATTATGAACAGCAGATAAACTAGTTCACTTGACAGAGAAATAGGAACCCAAGTAACTATTTTTCAATTGTGACTAATGCCATATGTTGTCACTCATGATATATTTAATCATTGATCATGCTTTAATTAAATATATCTTAAAACTCTTTGTCTTGTCAATACAAGAAAAAAACAGGTGGCAATACTTTGATAGGGCTTTGAGTTTACTGTAGATTTATATTTTAATTGACATGAAATAAAGAATTCAGTTGAAAATATATATATGTTATCAAGATGTAACATGCATCATTTACTTCTGATATTTGGAGAACAAGAACTGTTGAGTAAAGTCGGGGATACTTGAATTTTGAAGTAAAATTCAGAACTGATAGTAGCATTTTTATTAAGGAAAAGAGCTTTCACATACTGTTTCAAAGGTTTTTGTGTGCATTTGTTGGAATAGCTATTTGAATGTAGTGGGCAACAAAAATATAGGCTATTCCTGTTAAGTGCATAAGTCTGCTTAGACTATGTAATTTTTACTTTTAACAGAATGAAAGAAAACAGTGTTAAGTTTCAAACTTAAAGACTGTTTTATAACTTTCTTTTTATTTTTCATATTATGTGTTAAAAAAAAATGCCGTGGAGTGTCCTGAGGATGACTCTGTAGGAAATTTAATCACAGTTCATACGAGATCATCCTACGTAGTTTGCTTTCTGCTCCTGGCAGCCAGAAGCAGAGATACACATGAGTCACAACAGAATGCAAAAATCAGTGTCTCCTTCAGGGCAGTATTTAAGTTTACAAATAAGTTCATCATGTGAGTAAAATTTCTTAGGAATTTATGGGCTTAAAAAATTAAATGTGGTTAACCTAAATACAACTGATATAATCAGACTTCACAGTTCATACTTTCCATTATTCATCACTCTCTTTTGAAATATAATCTTTGGTGAATTTTTTTTTGCCCAGAAACATTCCAACCATGAACTCTTTCCAAAGCTGTTGGTTTTTTTGTTATTGGCTTTTTTTTTTTTTTCCTTTTGTGGAAAATGTCAAGACATTTTACATTGCTATTTCAGAATGTGGTAAAGAATAGAGATACATTCACACAGAGACACACAGACGCGTATTTTTCCCATGGTAAGAAAAGAAGGCATGGTCACATTTAAACAAAAGGAGGTGTCCATACCAAGCATGACTGACATTTTTCACCTGATATATTGTACATAAAAACTCTGAAGTTGAAATCTTCAGGAAAAATAACATTCATGTAAGCTGTTGAAAACTTGCAGATGAGCATTTTTTTCTGAGAAAACAACCATATAATGCAAACTGTAATAGTACTTTCCACAGTCTCGGGCTTTATCAGTCTTTTAATCTAAAGGATTAAGGCCTTGATGAACATGGAGGGTGACTTTAAAAAAAGTATTCCATAAGAAGCCAGAGCATGTTAAAGGAAAATATGTGCCACCCAGTGTATTTTTATTTTCAGAAGATTTTTCGTGCCATGGGTGAAATCAACCCTGTGGCCAGCCAAACTTTCGTTGACTAGCTATCTAATTATTTCTGTAGAATCTTACTGAAACTAACTTTTTTCTTTCTTCTGTGTCCTCTCCACATCTCTAATGGGCAATGTTACCAGAATATGAAGGAATGA
This sequence comes from Origma solitaria, assembly GCA_013397895.1. Classification (NCBI taxonomy): domain Eukaryota; kingdom Metazoa; phylum Chordata; class Aves; order Passeriformes; family Acanthizidae; genus Origma; species Origma solitaria. The sequence goes on along the minus strand of VZRL01002680.1, from coordinate 1,835,859 downwards.
GTGAAAGAAAGGAAAATCCCACAAGTGAAGGTCTCCTTCATGAGAATTCATGAGCATTGTCTCTAGTGGTGTACAGTAGCCCTACAGCCTCACTGGACTGGTACCCAAACTGAACATATTTTGAGAAGTGTGTTTTTACGCTCTATGCACTCAAAGTGTAATATTTAAGGAGGACATTGTACATTGACATTTTAGTCAAGAAAAGGTTTAGATAATTATGACAGAAAGTTACGACAAGTAAGCTGTAAAAGACAAGATTTTCAGAAGATACTCATCTGACATTATCATAAGGTTGAATAGATCTCAAAAGAAAGTGTGAAGTTTAAGCAACAATGCTTAAGCAACAATATTTTAGTGATTAATCAACAATACTAAAAAGCATGTTTAGTAAGCTGGCATTAAATAGCTGAATTTTAGTGAGTTGTAAACAATTTGATTATTTTTATTGTTTTTGCAAAAAAGCTTGTATGAACCTTTAAACAACTTTTAAATATAATTTAAGGCTTTGGATTAATCATGTGAAAATACCTGGAACTTAGGCACTAGGTGAATCAGATTTAAATTAAGCATCTGGTATCAGATTCACTCCAGAGTTAGCACTCTCACCTCTAAGATGAAGCCTCTAATGACTGGACAGCCTACACCACGAGGGACTCAGAATGAAAGGCTGTTTGGCAAATTATTTTCTCAGTGTTAAAATGTTAGCATAGTTTCTGCAGATGTCAAGTAGACCAAATAACATTTTCCAGGTAATGAAATTGTGTTTGACCTTCACAGTTCTCATGTAAAAAGGGCTTGCTGTGATATAAAATTATGATCATTGACTAAAATCAAAAGTTTCTCAGGAAAGGAGCAATAAATTCTGTTCTCCTCATTACTAAAGTTAAAAATAAAGCCTAATAAGTATCTGGTAATCCAGTCTCAAGGAAAGTAGGAAGTACAGCTGAAGACTGACCCATTTATATGTGCTTAATTAGTCAAACAGGCAAATTTTGGTTTTAATATTTTTAAAGCTGGGAAATTCTTAAAAAATGTGAGCACAGAGCTAATATTCAGACAAAAAAAAAAGTAAGAAAAAAAAAGAAGACAGATGCACTCTATTGGGAGCACTCATCTCAAGGTCATAGCACTACTTGCATTGTTCTTGCCTTCAAGCCCTTGGAGTTTCTGTTGGTCTGCGGTTTAGGAGGAGGGTAAGCACCAGAGAAGACCAAAGAAGAGAGACAGCCTTGGAATCACCAGTGGAACAATACAATGCTAAAAAAATTAGCCCTTTCTTTACATTAAATAATTGAATATCATATTCTTGCAGATTTATTCCTGAATCTTCGGAGTGCCTCCTTTAAAAAAAAATCATTGTCTTTATAATGGGCAGCTCTCCCAGTATTTGTCAAAAGATCAGACCTTTGTGCACACCCACACAAAAAACAATATCTGAACGTGCCCTAAGTAGGTTAACCATTACAAAATGCATTAGACCTCATATGTCTATCTCACATGAAAGAGCAGGCTTGGGAAAACAGTAAAAGAACAGCTTTTACTGTTTCTGTAGTACATTAAAAGGATTTTGTTCAGCTTTTTCTGCATCATTGGTTGGTATCAGTAGGAGGACAAGAACACTCAGCTGATTGGTTCTTGTTCACGTTATTCCAACACGAGTGTCCAGCCTTTCTAGGTGTCCTGTTGCAAACTGACACAGGACCATTTGGTGGATAAAGACCTGGCTGGGTGGCCACATGCATAGAGTTGTGGTCAATGGCTCATTGTACACGTGGAGAGCAGTGACAAGTGGTGTCCCACACGGATTGGTACTGGGGCCAATACTGTTCAATATCTCTGTCAGGATTCAGGGCACCCTCAGTAAGTTTGCTGACTCCACCAAGGTGAGTGCTGCAGTTGACATGTTGGAGGGATGGGGTGCCATCCAGATGGACCTTGACACACTTGAGAGATGGACAGATGCAAACCTCATGAAGTTCAACAAAGCAAAGTGCAAGGTCCTGCAACTGGGTCATGGCAATCCCAGACACACCTACAAGCTGGGCAGAGAAGGGACTGAGAGCAGGTGTGTGGAGAAAGGCTTCGGGGTGATGGTTGATGCAAAACACAGCATGAGCTGTCTGTGTGTGCTCACAGCCTGGGAGGCCGACCCAATCCTGGGCTGCATCAAAAGACGTGTGACCAGCAGGTCAACAGAGTGATTCTGCTCCTCTACACTGCTCTTGTGAGACCCCACCTGGAGTGCTGCATATGGGTCTGGTGCCCCCAATAAGAACGACATGGACCTGTTGGAGCAAGTCCAGAGGAGCACATGAAGGTGGTAAGAGGACTGGAGCACCTTCCCTATGAGAAACTTGGGGCTGTTCACCCTGGAAAAGAGAAGGTTGCATGAAGACTTCCTAGCAGCATTCTGGTATCTGAAGGGGGCCTACAGGGAAGCTGGAGAGAGACTCTTCATCAGGAACTGTAGTGACAGGACAAGGAGTAATGGGTACAAACTGAAAGAGGGGAGTATTAGGAAGAAAATCTTTACAGTGAGGCGCTGGACTGGCTGCCCAGGGAGGCTGTGGATGCCCCAACCCTGGCAGTATTCAAGGTCACACTGGATAAGGCCTTGACCAACCTGATCCAGTGGGAGGTGTTCCTGTCCATGGCAGGGCGGTTTGGGACTAGATGATCTCTAAGGTTCCTTACAGCCCTTAACAATCTATGATTCTCTGATTCCAGGATTGTCCCCTGGAGAACATTATCTAGGGCTCTCTCCGTTGCAATTTTAAGTTATAAGACATGTAACTACTTTCCATTAATATTTACAAGTTCAGTTGCCTTCATAAGAAGGTTTTTGGTTTGGGGTTTTTTTTCTATTAGTATAAAGCTTTCTTTCCCTTTTCTGAATTTTCTGAGACACCCAATCTCCCTTGTTATTAACTAAAAATCATGCAAACAAACCACATGCCTTTATCCAGGCTCTCATCCAACCCAATTCTCCCACGTTTCCTGTTTCTCAGCCCTTTCCTTTAAACTTTAGACCACACTGACTAGTCCAAAATCTATTTTAAAAATCACTTACATATAAATAAGGTTTAGAGTAGTCGCAGGATTTTGAAGATCCCAGGTATGAAAATCAATAGCCAACATTCTGTCTTGGTTTTTTGTAAAAGGATATTTGCAAATATAATTGAGGTTTTTGTGCTTGGGATGCATACAAGCAGACACTTTGTGGTAGTCTATCCTCTGTTTAAAGTTAGGAAAAATAAGGTGTGTTAAAGTTGCCACTGAGGTCTTTGAAGGAGACTGCTAATTCAGACAACACTGTATATTAAATACTCACTGCATGTCTTGTTAAGCTCTGGAAGTTACATGTAGGGAGTTAGCTGGTATTGATAACACAATAAGAATTCAGCTTTTTTTACTTATTTCCACAAAAGATGAAAACCTTTCATCTCCACCACTACTTCAGTATTACTCAGGGAAGCAAGGAAAATATTGCTGTTCCTTTGGATGACTTTGTTATTTAAAAATGAATATTTATTTCTTGCAACACCACATAGTTTCTGTTTCAATTCTAGCTCTTCCAGGTCTGACATTATTCCTGGACAATTCTTTATGCATTTATATAATTATGGATCTCTACCTTTCATGCAACAGGCACATGTAGGCCTTGTTGCTTAAGCAGCATTCTGATCCATGGGCATTTTTCTAAGAGTTTGGTTTTGTTTTTTTTCTGAATAAACTGGGCAGCTGCAGGATGTCAGATGATCACTGGCCCAGCAGTTGGAACAGTGCTCTCTGAATTGGTATTGCACTAGAGATCCTCTAACACATGTCTGGAGACTGCTGCCAGGCGGGCCTCGGTGACCCTGGGCACTGCTGAATTTCTGTTAAGCTTGCACAAGAGGAGTGGTATTTCCCTACTCTCTTTCAAAATATTAGTTTGCGCAAATCCCTTTTTCTTCCTTGCATTTGACCAGCTCTTGCCAGATGGGGACTCAGCCCTGCTTATTACAAGTGCGGTCCTGGCACTCTGGGCTTTCATGTGAAGCTCGGGCACGGAGCTCTTGCTGTTTTCTGTAGCAGGTGGTCAGAGGACAGCCGCTCACAAGCAGTGTGGAGGAATGCCTGGGTGGCACGTGCTGATCTGTGGGTGGAGAAATGCTCACACCAAGTGGAACTGGCATAATCCTAACCGAAACTTGGATTAATAGTGCATCAAAGAGCTTTGCTAATGAAGAGAAGACCTACCAAGTATATAGTTTGTGTCTTAAAAACGAATGGTACTATCAGAACCTGTGTTCATATATAGGGAACAAAATACTGCTGGTTTTTTTTGTTGGCCCTCAGTTTATAAGGCCTACAGATTTCTTTGGTTTTAACTGACTCTTGTGAAACTGCCTTACAATGCTATTTTTTTTCTTTTTAAAAATTCTGGACACAATACGTTGAAACATTACTATCCTTTACTCCTTACCCTAAAACACACGCGCGTGCCCATACATCAAAAGGCGTCTCACACTCTTTGTATGTTAAGGCGCTGAATTTCTAGTGAGTTCAACTCCCATAGAGTTAATTTCATAAGTGACCAGATTCCCAGAAGAGGCTGACCTGCCAATTTTGTGAATTGGAATAAACGGGACTGAGATTCTGCCATTAGAGTTTTGGGAGCTCTCTGAGTATGCAAAATCTGAGAGCTTTGCTTTATTGCTGCATCAAACAGACACTAAGCCAAAATCAAAAACATTTGGAATAGATGTAAGAAGAACCTTGCTTTCAGGTGTCAGGCATTAAGGAAAAGCCCCTAGACTCATTCTTGTCTTCCTTAATACAGGCTAATGCTTCCTGCTTGTCTTTGAATGGCAGCAGGCTTCGGACCTGTGCTTTTCTTGTTTATGCACTGACAGGACTACTTCGAGTTTCTCCTAATCTGCAGCACAGAACAAGTGGAAATCTCATCAGACCTGTTAAATCCTTGCCTTCCCCTGGGGTTGTTATTCAGTGAATGCCCTCCCTTTGAGCTCTCTCCATAAAATTGAATGCCTTGTTCAGGACAGAAAAGTTATGGGCTGGTGGTTTTTTACCAAAGAGATAAAGTGAAACTTAAACCTAGCCTACGAAGAGTACCTGCTTGTACTAACCCAAACCTGACCTGACTGTCTTCTGCTGGTTTTGGTAAGTAAAAAGATTCATGTATGCATTAGTTGGAACAAATGAGATGCTATTGATATGGAGCTGTTTTTGTTAGACCAAAGTAGAGCTGTGCAGTTCACCACAGAGGATCACATGATTCTTGATGCTGGTCAGCTTTGGAAAAAGACTTGGTCTTTGACTATTGCTCATGGCTGGGTCAGTTATGATTTTCAAACAGAAGAAAAGTTTTGAAAGAATGTGGATTTGCACTGCAAAATATCAACGATGGCATCAGCAAAGTTGAGAATGGAAGGCACTAAGACATCTTTGCAAATGAAATCCCTAGAATTCTACAAATCTACCCTAGTCTGTCTGGCACTCTATGACAGCAGAAATAACATGCTCAGTTCATTTAGCACTCAGTTTTTCTCTTATTTAATAATAGCTTTATTTGAGAGGAAGCTCTCCTGCCTTCCTTAATTTACAAGGTAATTACTAATTGCTAAATTAAACCTGAGGCAGGTGTAAATTTACACTGCCCCTGACACAGCAGGCACAAAAGGACTCTTATTCCTATTCTAGTGGTTCCAGCTGAGGGTTTGGTTGTGGAGCTGCCTCTGCAGAGACATACAAGAAAAGGTTTTATCTTATATTATTTTATTATTTTTAAACTATTATTTATTTAGAGTTTTTTATATTTTATTATATTTAGTATTTTCTTACGTAAAGGTCTGGTCACAGTGTAAGGTATGTATTCTTATAAAAGACTTGGGCTATTCTTTAGGGAGTGGGGTGGTAATGAATATCTTTAAGGCTTATTGTTTCTTTCAAATCTGAAAGAGCATATTGCTTACACCAGATTAGTTTCAGATGATATGATGGCAGGGACCAGGACATTTAGATAGGAGCTTTTACTTCTCTTCATATGTGTTGTCCCCAGGCCTATTTCTACTGCGTTCTGTCAGAAAACATTTTTTTAGCTCAAGTATGTTGGTACTTTCAGTGCTGATGGTCTGTTTTGCACTGTCAATGCAGCTAAAATAACAGTCTTTGAAACAACATTTGGCATTCAAGCAAATATCCCACAACAAAGATGATGGTCACTTATCATCCCTTGCTTCAGGCTGACTGCCCTCAAAGTTTGTCAGCTTAAAGCTGTGATGGTCATGGCCTGGGATATATCACAGAATTCCTGTCTTTGTCCTCAGGGTTATTGCAACAGTTGTGCTGTGAAGAAACAATGAGATAGTTGGAAAGAGCTCTCATATCTGGGGTATGACTTCTTTGCAACTGGTACTTAAGCTTGGAAACTGTGTGTGAGGAGACTCAGTAATGTGGCTACAGTTAAATGACTGCTCTGCCTCCTAAGAAGTGGAGTACTCTCAGAGATAGTCTGGTTGTTATCTTCGAGAGTTCCTGATAGGCCTTTAAAAATCTGGGTGACTCTTGCTTTGCATTAGCTAATATTCTGAATATGTATATAGGAAAACCTGAGCACAGAATCAATCACTGGGGACTTTGTCAAGGTTAAACAGTGAATTAGTTGTAGTGATTAATTACATCTCACCTCTTAATTCCTGAGCAATTAGAGAATCAGACTGCCTTGCAAAGTAATTCCCATGCCTCTCCTTTATTCTTCCACACTATTTTCCCATAGACCTCCTTGAAATCTCAGGGGTGGACATGCTGTTTTCCAGCCCTTAGTCAAGATTTGCAGAGAGTCAGCTGTGCATTTCATTTCCGTCATTGTTCCGAGACAGTTAGTGGTTGTTTCGCCTGGAGAGCCAAATAGCTCTGGGGCAAAGTAATTGGTCTCCATGCATGGTTTGTAACTAATACTATTGTAATACAGAAGAAACTGCATGTTTCTTTCCAATACTATAGCACTCAGCAAGTAGGATATGTTTGAGACATGCCAGCTTCTTAATCCAAAGAGTCTACATAATAAATATGAAATAGTAGGTTAGAACATGCAAAGACATCTCTGCCTTTCCCTTATGATATAGCACTTTGACACTTGCAGAGAGGAAAATTTGCATAATATCATGTGACTGTAATAGAGAGGGGATTTTTTTCCCTTCTGCTCTTAAAAAAAACAAACCCACCCTAAAAAAAAATCAAAGGGTAAAAACATTTTCAGATGAGTGTTCAAATTGAGGCTTCTGCCTTTTCTTTAGCTAGCTAAATCCTGTGATTTGCTCTTTGGAGTGTCTCAACATCAGTTTATTAATGTATGTTTTCATGTGAGGAAAAAAGGCAGGAAATGCACAGCTGAAATTACAGTTATTTGACTTAATTGTGAAGTCCTAGGCTGTCAGCCTCTCAAGTCCAGCTCTGTGAGAGGAGCCACCTTTAAGAGATTTGTTAATTTTGTCATGTTTGGCTTGATTTATGAGGAAAGAGTCTAAATCTGTTTTAATTTTCAGATGCTGAAACAGAAAGATGTTAGCAGTCTGAAAAAATTGGGTGACATGAATACCTAGAAGAGAGGGGTCAGTGAAAAGGAAATATTTAGGATGGTAAGCAGGATAAATATGAGCAAAGGAAAGCTGAAATGGAGCATCACAAGAAAAATCCTGTAATTAAGATGTGTTCAGCTGAGTTGCAAGTATAGTTGCATAGTCCTAGCTCTTTAGGGCAGTCAACGGTAGAATAAAAATTCAACAGAAATGTAGCTGCATATCTGTAGGGTCTATCTGTAGACTATGTAAACAATCTGCCTACAAGTTTTTAAAAGCACTTCTCACTGCACTACTGGAAAGAGGATTGAGGACCCACCTGCAGAGGCAGAGACGTGGTCTACATGGCCTATGTACCTGTTCTGAACAAAAGCTCTGGAGCCCAACCCTCTTGCTTTATCAGATCACTGTGGGCACTTTCCCATGTAAATATGTGAGATTTCCTGGGAGCACGTCCTTATGAAACCTTTCTTTCACTCCCTCTACTCAAACAATGTTTCCACATAATCTTACAGCTATCCAAACTAAAACTAGATTTTCAGATCCCCAGAGCCAGCTGAACCTGAATGCAAATGGCATCACTTCTTTCCCCTGTGCCATGTAGAAAGCACTCACAGGCCATTATATTACAAAACTGAACACACCACTTGTTTTTCCTGTGTAAACCTGATGTATCTACTAAACGTGATGTATCTTTTTACAGAGATGAGGGTTTCACTGTCCTGCATTTTACCTAGTGTGTCTAATAGAATTAAAGTTCACTCCAGTACTAGTGTGCTGTCTAATTTTTTTTTAAAAAAATTATTTCATTTGTCTTCAAATTGTGGCTTTAAGCACTAAGGAGAAGGTAAGCTTGTGACCTTTCCAGCTTTGGAGTGCCAGCAGGTTTGCTGGACTTGAGTAATTTTTTTAAAAAGTTATTAAAGCTAACAGGCAGAATTCAGACATTACCAGGGTTTTGTATAATACTTTATTCCCCTACACACTGCCAGTTGCTAACAGCACATGGAGCTAATCCGAGGTGGCCCAGCTTCTGGAATCTGCAGGCTGAATTAGTTGAAAAGGACTTAAGACACATTGCCTAAATGTGAGGCATTTTTTAGGTGGTAAGGCATCCTGCAGTTTAAGGCTAGAAATGGATCCAGACAAACATCCTTGAACTGGAGAAGAAATATGGATATAAATTTTGAAACTAATATTTTTCTCTACTGGAAAAGAACCCCCTAATTTTCTATTTATCCTGTTCCTCCTTTCCCTAACAAAGCAGTATTTTTCTGATCATGTGAATTTTATTTACTGACTACCAAGTAATTGCATGGTGAGTAATTGGATGGCTTTGCAGGACTGGAAATGGAGTACTGACTGCTTAACCTGTAGGTGAGTATTTCAGCCATGTGCTGCCCCAGCAGTGAGGGCAGGTTGCTCTCAAATTCTGGCTGTGTGATGTGGTGGGATTCAGCCCAGTGGAGTCAAGCATGTGCTTTGCAGGGAACCACTTGGCTCTGTGGGCAGCCTTGGGAAAGGAGCAAGGACAAAATGAGTCTTAGGAAGAATGTCTCTCCTACTAACTACCCATTGTCGGGATGGAATGCATCTATGGCTATGTGACAACATAGGAGTACTTGTAGTAATCGAAATCTCAATTTGTTCATGCTGAGTACCTGCCGAGCTCTGTTATCTTTCACTGACACTAGATGAAAATTAAATATTTGATTTAGCTGCAGGACCTTAAGTAACTGCCTAAATCACCGCTGGAAAAGCAAATAAGATTTTAAAAGAAAAACTAGTAGCACAGAAACTGCCAGAAGGAAGCAGTACTCAGCACTACTTTAGTTGAGAGAGGGGGACAATTCCTGCCATTTCTCAGCAGTGGATCTTTTCTTTCTGATCCAGCAGCAGTTGATTAGTTACCCTGAGCTGTTATAATCTGCACCAGGTCCCACTGAAATCCCTGGGTTTTTTGCTTAAGAAGGAATGGTGAAAAAATGCAGCCCAGCTGTTACAATATAGAAGCCTACAACAAGAGCAATGCTTGTAAAAAGAAGCCCAGCACAGAGAAAGCTTTTATTCATATGGGTAGAGGTTTTTCCCTTTTTCTTTTTTTCCCTTTTTTCCTTTTTTTTTTTTTTTTAAATCCCATGGAACTTTTTCCTCCTATAGTTTCTTGCAAATCTTCTTCCCCTTGTTGCTGGGAGATTTAAAACAAACAGTCAAACAACCGAGAGCATTTAATGAACTCTGAATTGCCTTGCTATTAACTGAGAGAATTTCTAGGTTTCCCACTTCCCCAATTGGCCTAAAATCACAAAAATAACCTCATCTTGTTATAATCTTGTTTCACAACTAGTTTTTCACTGCTTAATTCCACTCTAGACTGGATTTTTCTTTCTTAGCTCTCATTTTTCCCCTACCACACATGTATCCACTCTTCCTCTGTCACAAACAGGCCTGCTCACACACCCCCACACATCCATGCTCACATACATCAGGAGGGGTTTACAGCTCAATTTGAAAGATGTTGCTTAACAAAAAAAAAAAGGGGGGGAAAAAAAAAGCTTTCATTGTTTCTGATGTGGAGCACAACTAACAAAACAAAGGAAACCAGAGTGGGCAGTAAAACTCTTGTGGTGTCCAAGCTCAGTTGTGGGAAATGTGGTGTTAATTTTTCTTATTTTAAAACCCACTAAAGCCTCTCACAGAACTTAAAAGAACATTTTGTTTACTAAAAAAGTAAAAAAAAATAATCTGATGACTTCGTTACATGGGATTTATTTGGATTCTTTCTTTTTCTTAACTAGGAAAGTTTGTAGGAAAACAGGATATTTGTCTCTGAAGAGGTTGTCTGCTACTTATTTCCCGCATAAACTTCCTGCTGTTGCTACTTTAGAAACTACTGTCTAATCCACTTGCGTCCCAGGCCTTTAACTCTGTCACTATGCACCTGGTCCCCAGATCATGGACTTCCAAAATTAATTTGTTCTCCCATATCACCCCTGCCCTTAATTTCTTTAGCATACATTGGCAGGGTCATGTGACAAGTTTGTCCTCACTCATCCTTTCCTTGAATAACGATTTTGTTCACCTCTGTCCCTCAAATTTCCCTGTTTCCTCACGTGCCATTCTTTGTAGTACCTAAACTTGAACCATCTGTTGAAGTCTGTGGGAAGCAGGTCTTTGCTTCTATGGATGTTCAGCACTGTCTCACTGCACACAGAAAACACCCACAGCCTTGCAAATCTCCCTGGAAATTTGATTTCCTGTTTTTCTTTGACTTCATATCCACTCCTTTCATCCTCTAATTAGTACACTTGTTATGACCTTTCTTCTTTAGTTTAGCTAGTCTCTGTGGAGCGCAGTAATACTGTGCCAAAACTTTTTTTTTTTTTTTAAATGTGATAAAATGCCATTTTCTTCCATCAGGGCAAATTACACAGTCAGCTGTGTATTAAAAGGTCGATGTACAAAAACCTTATAAAAGTATCGATCAGTCTGGAAGCTAGTGATATTTTTGTAATGCCCTGGTGACACAATGATTAAACTGATTAAGCCATAAATGATGAGGACATCCACTTCTGTCAGTTCAGCTCCTGGAATAGCCCTCCAGCCCCGAGTCTCCCAGTGTTCTGGATAAATGTGCTTTGAGTTCGTCGTAAAACTGCAGGTCAATGGACTGCCGAGTACTCAAACAAAGCAGAATGTCCTGATCACGAGCAAAGCCAACTCTTCTGCCTGTGCTGCCACAGGTGAAATCAAGGCAGGGAAATGTGAGCAATTGGCAGACTAGAGCAGATGCCCTCTCAGTTTGTCTGTGATGAAGGTGAACAGTTCCTTCCCACTGATGGCTGCTTTCCACTCCTGTCTGGCAATTTGGCTGGCTGCTCTTCACTACTTATTGTTATCTAGGTAGTCTCAGGTCTGATAAAATTTGGTTTGGAAAAAGTTTCTATCTAATTCTTTGTGGAACATAATCACAGTGCAACAGCTTCAAAGGGAACCCCTGAATGTGTCCAGCACTAACTACTGGGGCTTCTCTAATGGCTCCAACAAATGAAGCTAAACCTTGAGACCCTTTGAAGAGTGTAGTGGTGGTAGCAGCTTGCTTATTGCACATGTCACATGAGCACTGCACACCAACTTTCTCCCATCCGAGTGCTGTGCCAGGACTTGGGGCCAAAATTTAGTCCTAGCTGTTTAGGGCCTGATTACCTGGGAAATGCTCCTTTTTTGCAGTGTCACATACCCAGAGCTGGTGACGAGAGAGCTGAAGTGAGAGTGCGTCAAGACGACGTTTGTGGCAGCACACTCTGTATCACAGCCTGCGTTGGCTCACTTGCTAGGCAACCTCTGAATGCTGCCTTTCTCAAGTGTTTGGGAGGAGGTGAGCTGATCTCCTTTTGAGTATGGCTAGAACAGAGCAGCTCTGATTCTGAATCATTATTCTGCCACTGATTAATTAACAATGGGAACAGTTTATTCATTAACTGAACTTGTCTCTCTTCTCCGCTTTAATTTGGGAAAAGCAATTAAGTACTAAGGTTGATGAACCAGAGTGTAAATACACAAACAGCTTGTCCCAAAGCCCTTTGCCTTTCTTTATATGACGAGGGTGTTAACACCTGTTTACCTGTAAGGTAAACATCCTGCAGCTCTCCTGTTAGAGCTTGTAGGGGTGAGGCTATGGAGAGTGAGCAGTGTGGGTGCAGTGCTGGCACCCATACACAACAGAAGCTGGGCAAGGGCCAAGATCAGCGTGCAGATGCAGCTGGTGCATCAGGCTCTGCCTGGATTTAGCAGTTGGTATGCATCTGTGGAACTGGTAATGGTGCACAACAACCTTCCATGGAAGGAATTTCATTCTCTTTTTTTTATCTTTGTAAAAGCCCTCTTTGTAAATGCAGCTACTCGTACTTGCTGCAGTAGCAGAGAGGGTTTTTTGCTGTGTATGTAAGGATCACTAGATCCATCACTGATGTATGTCTGCCTTCTGGATGGAAGGCAACAGCCTTTGTTACCGTTTCCTGCGCACTTTATGGCATTGTGGTCTCTTGCTCCTCTTCCTAGCACTCAGAAAGGATGAGAAAAACACTACCAGATGAATGAGCAACTGGTGTAATCCTCCAGAGACAGGATACCACTTTCAAGTTACACGTGGTTGAAATTTGTGATGATTTCCGCCCTTCTGGGGATCGGCTGGCCAGCTACGGGCAAAAAGTGATTCTAGGTTTGAGATATCTTGGCAGCTGGAGGGATAAGCTCTTGAGCAGTCATTAACTGATGCAGACAGACAGAAGCTCTAAAGCAAAAGGAAAGCAACTCAGGGGGAGTGAGGAGATGTGTGCTTTGCTTTGAATTTATTCTTTAGCTGCTGTTTCTCATCATGGCCCACTGATTTTGTAGTTAATTTTGTAGTAGAGATTTTGTAGTTTCTTTGTAAAGTTGGGTTGCATTTTTCCAGGAGTGAGTTCAAACATTTAGTTTTGGCCTTGAACCCTCATGTAATAGATTAGGCACCTGCATTATAATTATGACCAGACATTTTCTATTCCCAAGGACTTTTCTTGTCTCTTTCTCATTGATGCCAGGAAGAGTTTAGTAACAGCCCTGGGGGTTAATGACTGAGCTACTTACTTCTTCAGTCCCTGGTGAGATGAGCTGGTGAAACTGCAGACTTGTTTCACTGTTACGTATTAATGTTTAAGAGTGTGGTAGCACTTAGAAGAGAAGACAAGAATACAACCTAGGCCTCTGCCTGTCAAATGCCCTTCTTCCTTGCTGGACAAATGTGTGACTAAAGAAAAGAAGTAGGGCACAAAGAGATGGAGGTACGGAGGGAGACAGCAGCAAAGATGGGGACAGATGCTGAATAACCAAGCCTCCCAGTCTCCTCCTTTTTCTCTCCAGTCCTTTTCGGATATTATTGGCAATCAAATTAGAAATGGAGGCTAAAGGCTGAGCATGTAGTGGGAGAAAGAGGCGGCTTGAAACCTCAAGATACTTTTCTTCTGTGCTATGAAGAGTGATAGTCACAGGACTGATGTCAGAAGAATGGATATGGATTTGCCTCAGAGAGCCTGTGCAGAAGGGTAGCAGATAACGAAGGATCTGAATCTCAGTGACACTTCAGCCCCTGATATGACTCAGAGAAAAATGGAGTATTTAATTACAGGAGAGTTTCAATTACATGCATTGCTGGTGCAATGCGTAGTCAAAAGCCTGTATGGAATAGGTCCTTCAGATTGCTGAGCGTGCTTTCGAGACAAGATATTAAAGACAGATGAAACATGAATAAAAACTGTCTTGTAAAGATGCACTACGGTCATCTCACCATAAAGCAGATGAAGTTTGTAAATGGGCAAGGAGTGCATTGACTCTGCCCTAAAACCCCATCACTAATTATTATGACTTGTGACAGCCACAAGCTGAAGTAATAAAACAAAATAAACTTAAACCTGACATTGCATGCAGCCTCTGAGCATCTGTCTTCTGCTAGACAAAATGCTTTCAGATGGCACTCCTAAGGCAATAGATTATTGAAGAGCCTTAAAAAAAAAAAAAAAAAAAGCAAAGCTGGTGACAAACCATTTGCATAGGTAAGAAGTTTCTCTTGGGTCACCTCTTCCCATCCTCTATGTTGTTTGTGCAGCAGACAGCAGCAATGCTGCAGGCTCCCTCCTACCCTGGAATCCCGCTGTGTGGAATAAGCAGAGGGAATGAGCAAAGGGAAACTCGAGGTGTAACTGGGCAGTTGGACTTGAGGAAAATAAAGAATAAATGTTTGTCATAGAGCCTGCATGTTAATGACCAGCCAGAGTTGAGAAAATATCAAGCTCAACAGTCATCAAGTGCAACAAGCTCCTCTTTAAGAAGGGAATTTGAGGCCTTACTTTATTAGGATCTGTTCCAGACCAGGATTCAGGCATCATGGCTTTCAGTAGAGGAATTCTTTCCCTTCTCACCTCCCCAGTTCAAGAGCTTGGTTAGAGCATGTGAACGTACAGGGCTGACTTCCGATCATTACGTAATGAATTTGGGTGTCTAAGAATAGCTGAATGCTGAATGGAGGGGATGAGAGAAAGTCTGATCCAGCCAACTGGCAGGGTGATGAGACCTCTATATTGCCTAGATTTAGAGAATGATCTCAGAGGTGGCATTTTGAAATGGAGATTCAGCTTCTGAAACTGCTTCTGGCAGATAAATGTCTGGTTTGTATGCTTTGGGTAAATGCCGCAAGTTTTTCATAAAACTTTGAAGGAGGAGCCTTCAACAATCCTTGTTTCATACCTAGATTACTCATTCAGGAAGTGTTAAAGATGAGTATAGACTTTTTGCCTGCAATGATGCCATAAATAACTCTCACATGGGAAAACTTTCCGCATTTCTTGGGCCTGGGTCAGTGTGCACGGATTTATTGGAAAGCAAGTAGAAATACAGTGTCGTTGAACAGTACAGTGCTTGCACCTTGAAATTGTTCACAGTTTCCAATTATTTACTTGTTCCTCTCATTTTGAAGGCAAGAACTATACATTCACATAACTCGATGAAAAAAGTATGAATGAGAAGCTATCAGATGCTAGTTAATAGATTCAGATTACTTCCTCAATTACAGGGTTGCACTTTGACTGTTTCAGTGAAAGATAAGGGGACCGTTTTTTCAATTAGTATAGCAGCAATGGGACCCCACTAATGTCCCTAGTGGCCTAAAATGAGACAGATTAAGGAGCAGATAACATAAGATGTAAAATAGCATGAATATGTCGGTTCTTCTGAGCAGGCAATATGAGAAAGGAGAATTCAACAGGAGAGCAATAGACTGGCATGCAGCTGGGTTGACACAATCCATCACACCCTCGAGGTGTAATTTTGTTCTGTCTCTTTCTGTGCCCATATGCAGGGTCTGCAAAGGCATATTAGATTTCCTTTCCATGTCCTTTCCTCTTTTCACTTTCACCTTAGGTGTGATACAGACACTTGATCATTATGATTTCCAATGACTCATGCTCAACAACACAAAGCTAAATTGATTACCAATCCATCCTCCAGGAAATACTGGTGGGTATCCTCAGGAATTTAGGTTAGGTTCAGGTAAACATCTCTCACACTGGTTCTTCTGATGACTGGAGCAATTTGGTGCTTCCTGCTTTCTGTTTCTAACAACAGAAGTCTTGTTCTTAGTTAAATTTAAAAAAAAAAAAAAAGGTATATACTTGGTAGTTAAAAAAAACCTAAACAACAAAAAAATCCAACAAAACCTTCCAACAGAAAATATAATGATATACCAGAAGAACCATTTCTGCATTAAATTCTCTTCTCAATTTTCCAGAAGGCATCCGAAGCTCATTAAAAGAGGCTTTATTTTAGTGCGGTTGTGGTTTTCATTTTCTCTCTTCTTAAAACAGCTTCTGTCACAGACAAATCACTTTCTCTGGCATTTTCAAGCACATATTTCCTAGCAGTCATGCTAATACCATCACAGGAGGGAAGCATTTAACTATTGCTGTTTCACCTCTCTCTCAGCAGTGAGCAATTCTGTCTTGCAATTGCCATTGTATACCATTTTTCTGTAGGGAGATGTAGCCAAAATAGAGCCCTTCCCTTACATAATAAATCCAGTGAACCTACTCAGTGACTAATTTCTGCACTATGCAAATCTGTTCTTTTGCATGGTTGAATTGGTGGAATAGGAAGAGATCTCCAAGTCCAGTAATTATCATGTACCCAGGATGCAGCGCAGAAGCTTGAGATTTTGTTGCAGACTATGTTAAGGATCAGATAAAGGGCAGAATTACTCAGTAATGCTCTGTTCGGACCAAGGGGGTTGATTTTACCTGAAATCTGCCTCCACCGTGTGGGTGCCAATCTGTGGTGGCCTTATCTGCAATGTTTGCTATATAATGACTTTATTCAAAAAGTCCTCAAGTCAGTGCAAGACTTCTCATTGCTTCTAACAGTTTTGTCTAAGGCTCTGATTAGAACACGCATTGGAAGCCTCAATTATAGCCTTCGTCTCCTGCTTTGAAAATGTGGTCTTGGCCACCCAGCATGAAGAAGGCTTCCTTGGTGCCAACAGCTGGATTTTTTTTATTGTTGTATCCCATATAGGCAATGTCACTCAGTAGAGTGTGATTTAGCAAGGTACTTAAGACACATCCTTAATTTTAAGTCGCCTTATGAGCCTGTGTAAATCAGGAAGAACTGCTAGGGTGCTCAAAATCAGGCAGGTTCTCACCCAAGTCTTTAAAATGCAAAATCAGACTAGTCATACCCACATCTAGCAATCCTCCATAATAAACACTACCAACTAATATTGTAGTGCTGGGGAATGAAGAATGGGCCTTTTGGTCCCTGAGGCATTCTGTTGAAGGATCTGAAACAAAGCACTTATTTGGCAGAGGAATGGAAGAAAGAGATGGCCTTGGAGGGAATACCTGAAAGGAATTATGTCAAGTTATTCACTAGAACAAATAAGCCCATTGATGGAGAAGAAGTAGCTAAAGAGGACCAGCAGTCCCAGAAGGAAGTATTAGAACAGAAGCCTCTGCCGAGTGATTGCTATAGATGTAGAAAGTTAAGAGGACACTGGATCTAAATTCCCTTCTTCTGTTACAGCATGTCTGACCAGTTGCCTGTGGTGGCTTCAACCTTCATGAGTCTCCTGTTTGGCAAAGGTGTAGCAGCATTCCCCGGTGCCTTGACCTTGATGTGCTTTCTAGGCACACGAGGGTGAGGTTTTCTAGGACACTGAAGCTGGCCTGATAGCTCATTTCTTTTTACAAGAGGCGACCTTGGTACTTTATTAGCTTTATTATTAGCTGGTTTAGGAAACTGAGCCAGCTCACAAGTTAAACAAGCATTGGAATGGGTGCACAGGAAAGTGCACAGGTAGTGCATAGCTGTGGCAGGGGGTGCACTCTCTATCAGGAAATGTATATTCAAGTGCAGCCACTTCATGCAAGGCCAATATTTTTCATGCCTCTTGCCCCAGTATTTTTGCCCACCTGTATTTTCAGCGCTTAGTGATTTACCCTGGCTCATGTCATGCTTCCCTGTGTAGGGTAGTGCAGCAGGGCTGAGACACTGAGGATTATTGTGCAGATGAGGGAAGGTGATTACTGAGTAGATGCTGAGTAACAAGAAACTCCTCATACTCTGTCTTATAGACCCCATGTCAAGTCACCACCCTCATGAAACCCTCTTTTTGTTTCTTTACAGGAAAAGATTAGCCCCCTGCCTTCTAAAAGTATTACAAGGCTAACTTATTTATTTTCCAGAAAAAGTAGTTGGTTTCAGCTTCAGATCTATCAAACATTCTCATGGTTCTTGTTCGTACACTTATTTTTAAAAAATGTATGGGAGATGAGAAGACTGAAGGTTAGTGGTCCAAAACAAATTTCAGTGGTTATTACTGTAGCAAATAGTTGGATTTGGTAAACATATGAACAAGAGCTTTTTCTTCTCAGCACTTTTTTTTTTTTCCCCACAGAAGAATGTGAGCCACTCTTTATTAGGTGTAAATTGTGTATTACTGCATCAAGAGAATGATGTTGATTTACATGGGATCATGGCTTGGCTCACTCAAGCTCTGCTCCACTTTGCTGACTATTTTGTGTCTGCAGTGAGGCATCCTACTAATTTCTCCTGCAACCCTGTTCCTCACATCTCCCAGGCCATGGTGTTTGTGTTTCCTGATTTTAAAGCACAGTGTCTTAATTATGGTCAGAAAATAGACATAAGGGAAGGGAATGTCCTGATCTGTCTTTTAACTGCAGTTCTTACTGGTATTTATTTCAAAGTAATTATAGGAATGGAAATTACTATGAAAAAATGGCCTTTTCCTACTAACAATCTCAGATGCTTATGTGTATTTGAGTCAAATCTGCAGACCTTTGTTGATACAAGTTTTGTTGCAAGCCATATTTATTTTCCAGCCACTACAACAAAACAGCCCTCCAGCAAGGGCTGTCTTCAAGGAGAGGAGAGGGGTAAAGAACCAGAGGGAGCAGCAGCGCTAAAGTCACCCTCTTTGCTTAACCACAGGCAGCTTTTGCTGCTGAAATTGTGAGCCTCTCCTGCCCCCTCGTGCAGACATGTGAGCACTGCCAGCAAGTCTCTTTTTCAAAAGTCTGCTCAGAGGAATAGCAAAACAGAAAAACATGCAAAAGAGCTTCGAGATAAAGCAGTTGTGTTGAACAGTGTTTTATAAAGGATAGCCATGTGAAGACAATTGTCTAGTCCTGCACTGGAGAACCTCCCAAGCCATTAACAAAGAGAAGTTACTTCTTGAAAACTTGATTTTCCAGGCTGTAGAATGCACAAGCTTATGAAGATGGTAGATCTGGTGAAAGTCTGTTTATGTGTCACGGTCAGATTTGGCAATAACTGTGTTCAAGATTTTAATCTGAAGAATGGTATCTTAAGGAATTAAGTGCGGAAACATCAGTTAAGCCTTTCTGCTCTGCTGCTTCTCTTGGCAGGTCAGGTCTCCCATGCGTGTGGAGCCTCTGCTGGCATGTTGCTGGGTCCTGCTGCCACCTGGTGCTCCTTAGCCCCTCATCTGCTATCCAGATGTCTCAGGCTAGACATCTGTTCTCCTGGCCTGTGTCTCTCACTACACTGAGTTTTAAAATATTTTTTGGGTGCCCTTAATTGAAAAAAAAAAATCAAGATAAATATCAGTTTATTACAAACAGCATGATGATCAAAGGGTGAGAGGCACTGCAATACCTAGGTTTGCATTCATATTTCAATGCACAGTTTTATGTACCTGCACCAATACTGGACCATATTTAGAAGACTGTTTGATTTGTTTTTCTCAGTGCTTAGACAAAATTTCACTAAGGTTAATGGGAGTTCAGCTGAGCAGAGAATGATTACAACTGGAATCAGGACTGTGGTATTTGGTTGGTTTTTGTTTTTTTTTCCCTAATACAGTCAGGGTCAGTGTGGATTGGTCTGTGTTCCAAAAACATCTTAGCAGAAGATATTGAATTACAGCAGCAGCTTCCTCACCTTATTTTTGAGGACCAAACCATTCTAGGACACAAACTAGGTTATATAACTAATATTATTGAGCAAACACCTACTGACATTGACTGTGGTATTAGACACCCTTGTATTTTGGGTACAGCTTAACTGTTTTAGGAAAAAGAACAATCAGTAAAGTAGGACTGATCAAGAACAGAGAGGATGAGTGGAATGGTCAGGAACACAAGTCCCCTAATTCTTTTTCTTACCATCCTGTAGGGTTTGGGTACTTTTCATCATCTTTCCTTGCATAATTGAAACCCAAAAATCTCAACTTAGAACAAAACCACCAAAACCAAAACTGAAAATCAAAACAAAAAGCCCCCCAAAAACCAACTCACAATAGAAAACCCCACCAAAGAATAAAGAGAGGAAATTGCTGCTGTGATTACTGCGAACAGACCCCTAAGAGCAGATTTATAAGGTCTCCTAGTCTCTAAGATTGCTTTACTTACTGGAAAACATTCCTGCAAGCAGCAGGGCACCATCTTGTTATACAAGGGAGGGGGAGTGGTGGGGCAATTGGATAAACAAAGTCACAGAAGAAAAATCCACTAACAGTTGTTAAACACAAGAATACAACCTCTGTGTCAAGAAGTCCCTAAACTATGGAATGTTGAAGCTCATGGCTTTTCCAAGGGAAGTACAACAGTAATCTTCCTATGCTACTTCCCTATCTAACAACCTATAGCCACTGCCAAAAAAAGAGGTAATCTGGTAGCTGATCTTCAATCTGATCCTACCATTTGATTCTTAAGGGGTCTCTTAATCTGAAACCCAGTGAGAGCAAATCAGTTGTGATTTACATGGAAAGAAATTAAGTAGGGAATAATTCGCAGATATCCCAGTACCTGGCAGACCTGGCTGCAAATGTACATGTAACTACGAAAACAGAGAATTGAAAGCCATGAAGAGCCACGAATGAATTAATCAGATCCAAATTTTAAATAATTCAACTTAGAAAGATTAAGTGGTGGTGGTGGTGTTGTTATTGCAACTTTTTTAAGGCCTCAATTAAGTCTAGAGAAAGAGAGCCAATGCACCTTTAAAACTTTCTGCTTAATCAAGTATAGCGAATGCTCATTTAATGATTGTCTTTTTGTACCAACAAGAAGTAACAACGCTTTTAGCAAAAGAAATGGAATGAGAGAGAAATTGCCTAATCAGCCCTACTCATGCAGTGCTTTGTGAGAGAGATTATTGAATTTTCAGTCTCTGCAGAATTTTAATGAAGCTCCGTCTTGCTGGAAAATCCAGCCCTTTGTCAATAAAGTTCAATAACTCGACCACCCATGTAATAAGATGTACTGCCTGCAATCTCTCACTTGCCAAAGCCAGAGCCCTGCTGGAGTCTCCCTGAAAGTTGGAAGTACTCATTTGTGTTGTGTATTCTCCTACAGTCTGCATGCAGTGGAATTTGTATTTACTGTAGTGAAAGTGTTTATAGTGAGGTAGAGAAAATATTCAAATATGTCTCAATGTGCTGGTTGCTATACTAATAGGAATATTGCCTTGCTGGAAGGGAATACAATCAACCTGTGTTTAGGGGCACATCTGTCACAGCAAAACTCTTCATTAAGTTACAAAATAAGTAACAAGGTACTAAGGAAGGCAAAACTATAAGAAAGGGAGAGAAAGGTGTTTCAGTAACGTCTGAGCTGAGGTGAAAAATGAATGGGCAGAGAAATTCAGAAGGCCACTTGCACCACTGCTGTTGCTTGGTATCAGAGGAAAAGTGAGACCACTGATCTGCCAAACTGGATAGACCGAATTTCATGGGATATTCACAAAAAACTCCAATAATCAAAACCAAAAACCCAATAAAACAAAACGCAAACAAACAACAACAAAACCACCAAAACACTAAAGACAGAAGCAAAGTTAATTTGGCTGGATAGGTATGAAGGAACTCTTGTATATACATAAAATTTTCAGTTTAAGAAAAATCAGGAATTGCAGGGATGTGAGCAGGTTTTTTTCTATTGAATAACTGGCCACACTGAGGTCCTCTGTGCTGCTAGTTTTAAACTGTGCTGGATTTACATGACCTTTTGTTGATGAAAATTTCATTGTGGCACTAACTTTTTGCAGGGAGAAATTGTTTTTTATTAACTATGTTTTTGAGTGGAAAAACCTTTTGCTGGAACAATTTCTAAACCAATTGCTAACTAACTCTGAACAGTATTCCAAGACGAGCAAGAAAGGAATGAAAACTTCTGAAAAGGAATTTGTGTAAAAGAAAATCCATAGACAGTAGTGGGGACCTGGGATTTGACAAAATCAGGAGAAGGGTCTGTAGATCAGATGAGAGGACACAAGGTTATTGAGGAAAATGTTATCAGAAACCAGTGGGGTAATACAGAGAATAGCACAGAGGAAGATTAGCTGCAGCAGGAGAAAACCTAGAATCAACCCTGACATCAAGGTTGTGATGGAAGTGAGGAAACTTGTAGAATATATGTCATGGAGGGCAGCAGGAAGTGGGAAGGTTTTCTTGCCCATCTGCCCATAAATGTCTTTAATGGTTCAAATTAAATGAAGCTAATACCACAAAGTTAGATGGACAGAATAGACAGGGAAGTAATTAGAGATACCCAAAGGATGAAGAATATGCAGCCAAAGAATAGTAATGCAATGGATAGTCTTTACCTTATATAGACAGTAGAAGATCAGAAAGGTTCTTAATGAAGATTCTTATAAGCTATGGAAATCTGTCAATTAAAACTGTGTGAGTAGCTGGAAATGTTGCAGACTGCTTTGGAGAAGAATGTTTTGTCTGCTGCCTAATGAAAAACCTTGTGTGGAAGGATGCCGAAAATGCATTAAAAGTTTCACAGTGATTGCTCTGGAGGAAAAAGGACTAAAGACTGGTGAACGTTGTTTTGGGTAGCTTTTAAACTGGGTAGGTGTCTGGAGTCCCTGCCACCTTGACCAATATCACTCATCAAGTCATCCAGATTAAAGGAGATGTGAGTAACAAAGGACTCCTTTTCCAAAACAGGTCACAGGTAGCATTATGATCCTCTGGGAATTTTATGACATTCAGTGGTAGAAACAGGAAGAAATAAGACAGGGAATAGGTAAATATCTTAATACTAAATATTAAGAAACACTGCTAAAGCTGCGGGGATTTTAATCAATGAAAGAACTAGCGTGGAAACAAAAGAAAGCAGACAGGGAGGCAAAGAGAATGGGCAAGAGTAAGGGAAAGAGGAGATCATTCTGGAAGGAAATGGAGATGATGGCACTGCTGAAGAGCGATTTAATAGAATGGAGCTGTCCATCATATGAAAACTAATATAAGTAGAAAGACAGATTATTAAATACTTGCAGAGGAATTGTTTTCATGTCCAGCCAGAGCTAAACCCAAAACAGGATAAGAACATTAACTGCATTTTTAAAAGCAAAGAGACTTCTTTCTTGAGTACTTGCTGGTAAATAGGTTGGAATTGGAATAGCAGGTAATGTATTGGAGAAAGGAAATTTATAAATAAGGTGTTGAAGAAAGCAGACTTTTGAGCCCTCAGGAGCAGACTGTTACAAAATGTGAATGAAACAGCTGTTTTAAAGGATGTGTGTACCAGGAAAGATCTATCTGCCCTGAAAGAAAAAAAGAGAGAAAACACCAGAGGAAGAAACACGTGACAGTTAAAGTTTGAGGCATAGGACATGTCCTAATAGCAATGAAGAGAGAAGAAAGGATTGCCAGCAAGACAAGAAATCTGAGAGGGTGCGGCGAACAATGGACTTGCATATCCCAGTGTTTGTTTGTTGGAGTCAGATAATTGCCAGAGCATTTGTGGTTTATGTTTTAGAACAAATGTCTGGGAAGAGTCCAGGCTTTGTCTTACTGAGTGTACGAACCAACTGAGATTAACTAATTACTGATGAACACGAGGTAAGAACATTTTCCTCTGTACTTCCCAAGTGAGACTCTCCAAAGGTGGGTGTAGGTTAGCCAAACCTTTTAAGAGTAATTTATTTCCATCTCATAAGTTGTTTAGACAAGGTAAAATGTGCCATTGAATGATACATCCTAGGTCAGCCATGAGACATGTTGCTTCATGCAGGAGTTACTGGTTACAATTCTGGACTTTATGTCAGAGAGAGTCTGAAAAGTCTATCTTAATGTTCCTTTTTAGTTTTACACTTCATTAACACAAGGTATTACATTTCATCTTCTTCATATGGAGACAGCATTCTTTATAGAATGGTGTGTTCTTTATGTTCAGAGTGAGCAGTGTTTTATTACAGGAAAGGATTCGTACTGCATCCCTTTCTATTAGTGTGAACCCATAATTAAAAAGTATCACATGAAGCAGGTGCATGATTAAACTCTAAGTGAGACAAAGCAATGGCACCTCAGCAAAATGGTTTAAAGGAGGATGTGTGCTAGTGCCCAGACCTCCCTGCAGACCCACCTTATTCGTTCCTGAATGCACATCCTGTCTGCAATTCCATATCATGAAGAGCAGCAATAAAGAGACAGCTAAGCAAAAGTGGAAGCCAGTAACATGTGAAATGCATGGGTTTCTATGAAACAGCAATTCCTGCCAACACTTCCAAGACTAGGATTCAGTTGCAGCCTTGAAGAAGACATCTATGTAGGTCATTGTGGCTAATTATATATCTGAGATGCTATTTTCTTTCCTGAAAAGGTGCAAATAACTGTGAATAGCTGGATACCTCTCTGAGTTGAAATTGCATACGATCACAAGATATAATTACATTAAATACAAGTAATTTTAACCTTGTTAACAGCCTACATGAAAGGTAAGAAATATGGATATTATTTCTATCTTTGTTACGGCACTTCCTTCATTTTGAGCAATTTTAAAATTTGCTCTTGCTGACTAGCACTGTGTTTAAGGTATTTTGCACGAAGTGAGGCACTACTGTATGGGTTAAATACTTGCTCTTTCTTCTTCTGTATGTCTCATTTGATGTCTGCAAGATGTGGTTTATGTCCTTGGTATAAGATAATAAACAAGCAAAAAGTTTAGTAATACAGTAAAAATTTTTGCTAATGAGTATGCAAAAGTCAACCCTGCTCTGAAAATAAGCATGAGTTACAAAACATAGCTAACTAAAACCATAAAAATATATCTTCAGTATCAAACTGAAACTGATACAAAATGGCATCTGTACCAGATGCAATATACACGGGGACAGTGTCGCAAGTGTAATTTCATCAAAGAAGCATCACTACCAGAAAAATTAACACTGCAAATAAGAGCCCGGGAATATCCTTAACCTTTATGAACCGATATATTTTTGCCTTGGGTTCATTTTGTTTCAGCTCTAAAATAAAACTTTTTCCGTTTAGAGCAGCTTAAATTTTATAATTAGAAAATACTGATAACAATGTTACCCTTCTTAGTTGTTGCCATTTTAATTTTCATTATGTACCACGAAAGGGTATTTTGTGTTTTAATGGAAATAATACTGAGAGATACTGCTCTTACGATATCTGCATGATCTCCCTAAAAGACATTTTAACATGCTAGCTACTCTCAGTCTGCATGCAGTACAAAGACTGAATGAGTCGGGGAGGCTGAAAGCAAGCTCCTTGCTCTTGAAGTTGGTAGGAGTGGTTTCAAGCACCAGCTAGGTGCTTGGATTATATAATAACTTCTGGCACACATTGTCACAGGTATTTCGCGCCTTTCATTGCCTTGGGTTTCAGAGAATACAAAATTATGTATGTGAGCTCCAGTATGCTGATAAAAGTCCAAATTGCAAACCTCATTCTTTCTTTCTGAATGCCTGTCCCCGCCTTCACCATATTATGTAAGGATCTTTGCTTTCAAGACACAAAATAAAAGAGTGCTTAAAAAATTATATACTATAACAATGACAAAAATCCTACTTGTGAATCCACTCCTTTTAACTTTGCTCTCACTTCTCTTTTATATTAAGCATATACATATCTCTAGTGTTGTTTAATGTCTGCTTCTATGTTTTCACTTCTTGAAGAAAGCGTGGGAGTGTTGGTTGCCTTGTGAAAGCGGATGGCATGGGAACTCACAGTAGAACTGTTTTTTTTTTTTTTTTATATCCCAACTTTTCTTGATTAATCCTGTGCTAAAGCTAGAGGAGGATCTTTTATTTGCTTGGCCCGACTTCCTCATCCTAAAAGGCACTTTCATTTGCATGGAAGGAATGGCATTGGAAAGATTACATAGAAAGGGGCTTATGTGAAGGAAAGCTGATTGAGAAAGCTTATTTTAAAAAGTCTGGTCCTTTTAGTTTTGTATTATACGTTAAATTAGTTCTTTACCCTTTATACTTCTGTACTCTTGATATGAAAAAAAAAGTTAAAAAGAAACATTTTTAATATACCATAAAATCTCAGACACATTTTCCCCAAGAATGTGGAGCTTTAAAGCTGAGGATAGATTCAAGGAAGAGTTAGATGTCCTGTTGAGAGCTGGGGAAAGGTTAGCAAACCTGACCTCATTCCTGCCTCCCTCCTGGGTGTTAGGGCAAAGGACAGCAAGGGGTGGAGTGCACAGAGCAGTTGCTCTCAGCCGGATTGTTGTGGGTTTAGAAGGGAGGTCTTGATGGGCGAGTCCTGAACCATCCCAGGGGAGCAACATATATTAGTAGAAGTAGATAGACCCAATTTTTATAAAAAGCAATGATAGACACTAATGGTAAAATGAGATAAATCACCCTCAGCTGGAAGCACTAAAGGTCGTTTGTGATTTAGTACTCAGAGCAGCTGTGGAAAGGCAATCCTATCCTCTTCATTAATCATTAAAAATCCTGTATTGAATAGCCCTTTTGTCTGCAAAAAATTGGAAGATGCAGAAATGTTTCTGTTTCCCCTCCTTGATATATTTAATTTTGTATTTTTTATGCATTATGCCCAAAGGAATAGCTTGTCCTTCTACTAAAGTCCAAAGTCTCTTATTTCTGATGCTGTTGTAGAATGACATTCCTGCCCCCTCCAACCTCTCGTTGTATAAATGGCAAAGAGAAGAGAAAAATGAGAAGAGGAACAGGAAGCATTTAGTGTCCCAGCTTTGCACAGCACAGAAGCTCAGACCTCGTGTCTAGCAGCAAGTCTTATTTTACTGCTAATGAAAAGGCTTCTGCCACAGAAGACATTTTTGCTGCCTCAGTGGGCCAGTGGCCTACCTCCAAATCCACAGAGTTGTTGAAGGACCCTCTTCCAGACCATCCCTAGCAGGGTAAAGTGTATTTTACTCTATGAGTAATGTAGGTAACATATATATTTACATACTGATATGTTTTCTGGCCCTCTGGGAAAATGTAAAACTCATAATTGTCCCACTAACATGAATTTGTGCTTAACACTGAAAAGAATAAAAAAAAAATCAGTTTATTCTAGTGAAACATAAAGAAAATAAATTAGTTACCAGATGTGAAAAATGAAAAGAGGATATAAATTTCATCATTATCTGAGACTTAAGCAGAGCTTAAGGTCTTCTCTGTTAAGTTAATTTGGTAGAGAAAAATAGCTAGTTGTTACAACTTGTGAGAATACAGGTCAATTTCTTTCCAAAACTTAACTTTTGTCTAGAGCTCCACATTTCCTTGGATAACCCTTTTGTCAGTGGTGATAAATATATTTCCAAAGATTTCCAGAGACTTTTAACTTTGATGAGCAGTTCAATCAAGATACTCAGTTATGACATGACTTTTAATGAATTAGAGCTTTATTTTCACATACAATTGGAATGTGTCTTTTTGTATAAACAGGTTAGAGAGAATAAGCATTTCTGAATTGTCATGACAATTTCATCTAAATCTGTAAGCTGTTATAGCCTACAATTTGAGAACAATTTAATTACGCAAACATTGCAATGGTAATAAGGAAGACTGTTTATTGCTAGCTCACAGCAGAGCTTATACATGATAGGTAATGAGAGAAAGCTGGCAGATAGTAGTAAATTTGGTTCTGGCAATTCCCCAGTCTGAACCCACTGGTTTTGGAGAAGCGTGGGCGTGTAACTCTTTCCGTGGCCCTGTGGGCGCTTGTAGATGGAAGCCATTATGGGAGGTGCCAAATGGTGCCATGAAGTCCATGGATATAGAATATGCTTTGTGCCTCTTTGGGACAAGACCCAATGGACCCAAGCCCTTAAAGCAGTGTTTTCATAGAGGGACATTTCATTTGGTCTTTATATCTGTATATACAATCTCATAGAGGTGACTGAGCGTTAAACAATGAATCAGAAGGAGCACCCACAGGGAGCAATGGAATTGTATGGGATTTCAGCAGAACCACATTTGGGTCATTTGTGCCTTTTTAGCTTATTTCTCTTGTGCTTCTGTAGGGCCTTCCACAATTGTGAGAAATAAATGACTGATTATTCCTACCCTCTTCCAAGTTTTAACCACACNCCCCCCAACAATTAGTGAATAAGGGTATTGCTGGGAAGATGAAGGAATGCTGATCCCAGACAACATGTTGCACTCTGATTTGATCTATTATGCACATTTCTGCCATCCAGAATCATAAAGAGACCAATAGTATCCTCTGTAAAAAGTGATTGATAGAGCACACATGTTGCAAGGCTCAATGGTGAGCCTTTTATCTGCACTTCTGTGCCCAGCTGCTGGCCCTGTAACCCAGGGCGGACTGACAGGACGCAACCATTTGAATGCATATTTCATAGCTGTATTTTCAGTGGTTGTGTCTCAAATTGGCCCTTTTGACTCTGGTGTTATCAAATATCCTTTGAGCTTTGCACTCTTGGAGCATGACTTTGCCAACCCCTTCATAAAATAACAGCTGTGCTCCGGTGTCTGCTGGCCTCTTGTTCAATTTCTATATCAGTAGATGGCTCTGCTTCAGTAGTGTGTGAGAATTGGGTTTGACTGCCCTTGTTTCATTCTGTCATTGCCTGTTGCACTTTGGAAGATATACAGAGCATGGGACTATGTGGCCTGCATGACACTGCACCACCAGTTTCCATTTTTGCTCTGCTTGATGTTAGCTCTTCTTCTGTTTTGGAAAAAGACTATGTGCAATGAAAGAAGACTTTCTATTTGCAATGTCATATTCTTGTTTGGAATCCATCTGAGGGCTGTGCCTGCCACAGCTTACTTGTTAAATGAGAAAGAATTCACCCTTTTCGTATTTTCACAGTGTTCATTTTCTTTTTCTTCTTGATGTTTTGGTGATTCACAGATTAGGCATGTTGTATGTCAGCAATGAAATTCACTGTGCCCTAGGGACTACCATCTGAGGGTAATTTTAGGCCCTGGCACCCTGACGTAGCAGATGCAGGTGGATACAGCTGCTGTGCACACTAATGGTAAGCACCTTGAGAAACAGCACACAAAGCCAAGCTAGAAGGCAATGAAATACAGTATTCCTGCAAATGCCTGAATGCGGTGGAACAGTGGTTGTGAAAGTGTGCGGTGTGCTGCTTGAACCTGCCTGAATGTGTAATTGCACCCATCGTTCATTCAGCCAAAATGATGAAAACTTGTCCATTTTTAAACCTTCTTCCCTCACTTTGTCTGCTTCTGTAATGTGTCACTTTTTCTGTACCTTCCTCTTTGTGTCCTCTTTGCAAATGGTCTTTGCCAAATGAAAATGCCACTTGGCATTAATGGTTATACTCTGAAATAACATTGCAGGCTGTAAGAGCATTCCATGAGAAATAAGGCATTATGTTTTGAAAATGTGTATTCTGTACAAGACTAGGTAATATGTCAAAGTTCTCTGCCTCCTTGAATGAACAGGACTGGGGAACTAGTGTAGACCCATTGTGTCCTTTTGGTATGTCAGAGCTCTGTAAAACAAGATTTCTAGCTGCTGATTCCACTAGGGAATGGCTGTCATCTGTGGCATAGCAGGTACAAATGCATGGGAGGAATTCAGCCTCTCCAAGGAGCCCAAATTACACTTCCCAATAATTTCATTACTTGTCAGGAGCAGAAAGTGTGCTCTTTCAACAGTGAAGCTAAGCCTTAGAGCCCTTTTTCTCCTGCCTGCCAAGCAGGGATTGCCCAGGCCTATCCCTTTACCATGAGACCACAGAGCTCAGGGTCAGTCATGTTGCCTGACACCACGACTTTATCACCAGCGTATTCTGCACTTCCATAAGGGACTCACTTTTTGACTGCAGGCAAGTCACATTCTCTATGCCTCAGTTTCTCACAAAGAAAATGTGAAATGCACTTTCCTTTTTGAGTAGGTAATAAAGGCTGGTTAATATTTGATTAATGCTTTCAGAAACAAGACTAATTATAGTCTCCACTCGCCCCTTCTTTCCTGTGAGGGTACCATGAAATGTAATCAGTAACAATTGATCACCTTAAACTAAATAAAAAAACATTAAATGTAAAATGTAGCTGTTGTGGATGTTAGAGGCTAAATACTTTGAGAGGTAGAATGAATCTAGTTTGGATAACTATTTTTTGGTGATGTTAGCAGCAAAATCATTCAGTACATGCAAATGGTAAACTTAAAAATGTAAACTCTAAATGTAAAATTTACCTAGGGTTATCCCTCGGAAAAACAAGTCAGGGAAAAGGTCCATAAATGTCTATCCTCCAGCAGTCCTCAGAAGATGACAGTATGAGAAGTAGGATGGAAGAGGGAGACTCTTAATCCCCAAATCAGGGCTGATTCTGGAGGTGCACAAGTTGACACTGTTATTTGATTCCCTGTATTTTTAACTTCAAAATGAATCTTGCCTCTGAATGACAATTTATTTTTCATTTTGGTAAAAACCATCTAAAGACATGCAATTAAATCATAATTTAAGATCCCACAAAAGGAACCTCAAATCTTTTGAACTTCTCTTACTGTGTATCCACATGACCACATGTGAATGCAAACACTTTGTCCCTGAAATGAATTTTCTGTCAATAGCATGTGTATGGGAACTTAGCAGATATTTGCTTATACAATGAGGTGGGTGACAAAAAAATACTTATGATTTGATGGAAAGAATGTGAAAACCATTTGTCAATGACTCAGTAAGGTGAGTGCTGAATATACTTAACAATTTGCTTTGATGGTGGTGTGCATTTTCTAATTTATTGGATGCCTGCTTCCTTCATAAAGTAAATTATATATCATTAATCTTGCTTGGAAGCTGGTACCTTCAAGATAATTTAGTGATTATTTTCTTAGATAATCTACCAGTTAGGAAAGTATGATGTGATCAATATAGAGAACTAATCTAGCTATCCATGATTTATGCGGGTACATGTGCAATATACGACACACCACACTTGACCTCTCCTCTCAAAGGCATTCACATTTGTTTTGGGGAGTGAAATATTTTATTTCCCATCTTTTGGCACTTGATGTTGATAGCAGGTAAGATTTATAATGGCAAAGGGAGTATGTTGATTGATTCCCACACTCATCTACCTAAACATTTCTAAAATGTGGGAAATTAGCACTGATTCTTCAATAAGATCCATGAAGCCAAAGCCATGAATCAGTGTGCACTGCAAGATTTGGGCCATAATCAGTGTTGGGAGGACAGATTGATTCTTGATTCAGGAAAGCAATTAAGCATACGCTTAACTTCGACCACATTTTATGCCTCTGCTAATCAGCTACCACAAAACCCACGGGCCTTTATAGCAGAGCACTGGAGCCCTGAGAGGATAGTCCAGAGCCCATCCTGCTGACCTGGAAATCGCCTGAGGTTGCTACAAGAAGCGCTGAAACGGGTGTAAGGAAGTGAGCTAGCAGGGACAGCTGGTGCCCGTTTGCCTATTGGATAGCTGTCCGTGTGTGCTCCTGGGGCACACGGAGCGCTGGAGCTTCACCTGAGCTGCTGCTGGGATGCTCCAGAGTGACTGCCCAGAGAATTTGTTCTCAACCATGGCCTGAAGGCCACTGCTGCAAACACTACACGGCCAGATGCTACCATCTAAGGATGCAGCAAAGATGACACTCAGTGTTTTCCTGGAGGTAGAGGCTATTGAATCAGACCCTGTTCAGCTGACCCTCAATCTACTTCAGAGGTTAGTGATATTCTTGCCTTCCAGCTTGGTTGCATTTCTAACCTGATATTCCTGTTGCAGTAATAAAAAAGGGAGACAGGATCTATTTGCTTGTGGTGGGAAATGTAGCTTAATGAGAAAGTAAAGTAGTTTGGAGAAACTATGGTTCTGCCTGAGTCTTTTCCCCAGCTGCAAGGTTTAAAAAAACCTGTGTAAATAAATATATCTTTGATGAAGTCCATTTTCACTGCCTTCTGTGAATTTGCTGGTTCAAATTGGAGCTGGAAATGTAATTACTACTGCTTTCCAGCGGCAGGTATTTCTATCATGGTTCTAAACCAAGGGGATGTTTTGGTTGATAGCCTGCTCTCAGGAGATGTGCTGGCTGAGGAGAAAGATAAATCAGTGGTGTAACACTACTGAAATTAAAAGGCCAATACCTGTTCTCTGTTACCTTCATATACACCATGTAAATGACAGGGGAGCATCTTCTGCTTTCTTGTTCCATGGAAGAGTATAGTCAAAGAGTTAAGAGAAATGACGGAACTTTGGATTGTCCAACTGAAGTTGATTTTTGAACTTTTAAGGTTTACTTATCACTGAAGCTAATGTGTTCCAGAAAAAGCTGTCTCACTTTTTGACCTTCTAATGACTAACTATTCTGCTCTATTTCATTTTTTATTTCACACCTCTCACCTTTGTATTTGGATGCCAGTGAGATGAACACCTTGAAAAGTGATTGAATTCAAAGGACTCCAAGTTTTCCCCTAACTTTAGTTTTATAGAAACCTATTTTTTGCTCCAGTTAGCTGGCCTCTTGGAGATTGCTTTCTGACAGTAACCAGGGAACACTGCAGCCTATTATCCTACAGGATCAAAGGACATGGTTTATTTTTTTTTTTTTTGCAATGGAACCTTTTCCAGTCTTATATCACCCATAGCAGCAGAGAATCTGCACACAGAGAGCTGAAGCTATTTGGGCTTTAGGATGTAAAGGGTTATTTTTTCACCTTAGAAAATGTAGCTTGAAAGGTGACTTGGGTCATTTCACAAGACATAACGGGATAAAAATGTATACATCACTTTGAGATATATAGACAATGTAGAATTGTAGAATAATTCAGGTTGGAAAGGACCTTTAAGATCATTGAGTCCAACAATTTACCCAGCACTGCCAAGTCTGCCACTAAATAATGTCCCTGAACACCACATCTACACATCTTTTAAATAGCTCTGGGGATGGTGATTCAAACACTTCCCTGGGCAGCCTATTCCAATGCTTGAAAATCTTTTCCATAAAGAAATTGTTCCTAATAACCCATCTAAACCTCCCCTGGCACAACTTGAGGTCATTTCTTCTTGTCTTATTGCTCATTACTTGGGAAAAAGAGACTGACACCCACCTTGCTACAACCTCCTTTCAGATAGTTGTGGGGAGAGAGAAGATCTCTCCTGAGTCTCCTTTTCTGCAGGCTAGGCAACCCCAACTTCTTCAGCCACTCCTTGTCAGACTTGTGCTCCTGACTTTTCAGCCCCTGTCTCCAACCTGTAGCACGGGGTTGCTGTGACCAAAGTGCAGGACGTGGCATTTGGCCTTGTTGAACCTCATGGAGTTGGTTTTGGGTATACAACAGACGTTGTCTGTTATATGAGAGACATTGTATGGCCACCTGCTGCCTATTGTAAAGAGCATGGAGCAAGATCTTTCATTCAAAAAACGGCAGATTTGCCTGGATACCTACGGGATCATCTGGTCTGTGCTTGTATCCAAAACCACCCAGATTCTGCCAGCTTCTGTTTACTTGTTTTAGGTGCTTAAATCTTCCTTAATGAATTTTTCTCTAGGAAAAAGTATCTCCTGATAGTCGTGCCTAGAAATGTGTTGAATGGAGGGTCAGCAGTGCTGAGATCTGAAGTACAGCTGTTACTTCACCTATCTGCTCCTTAATGGCTAATGCAAGGCTTTTTTGGAACACAGCAAGCACATGAATCTCTGCAGCAAGACCAGTGTTTTACCCTCCATCCTTTTATTCAGTGACTTAGTCATAAGAGCTGTCACCTCAGAGAGGGGAGACTGAGATTAATTTTCTCTCTGCCTGAGAAGGTTTGAAGCTGTAACTCCCACACTAATGGTCTGAATATCAGACAATTAAATATCATGGGGCGAATAATCTCTCTTTTTCCCTTGAAACTGTACCAGTTCATATAGAAAAAATAAGTGACTGTGAAAATCTGGATGGGGAAAAGACAAGGGTATTACTGCTTCAGAATTACAAAGGTGCTGGGGAAACGGAAAAAATATTTTGCTTCAGTTAACCTTATGTGTATATTCACTGAAATTACACAGACACTGGAATGCAGGTCTCCCCTTTGCCAGATGGGTGGCACAACCATCTGTGTTTCTGTGGATTTCATAGGACAGAAAAGTCCTAAAATGTTGATGTTGTACAATGCTAGATTCTGGTTGCAAGGACCGACAACCTTTGAGAATCAAGCACTGACTTTTTGCAATAGCTGGGTGTTTTATAGTTAGTAATTATGGAAATTATCTATTATAATTTGCATTTTGATATACTTCATTCTCTTAGCTGAATAATTATAGCTTAGGATTTAATTATCACAAATTCATATCCATCTTGCCTCTAATTTTAGTCTGTTCTACTACACCTGTCTCTCATCTGCTCTGCTCATCTCAGTCACAATATGATTGGAACGTATTTCATAGAATGAGAGAATGGATTGGGTGGGAAGAGACGTTAAAGATCACCTAGTTCCAACCTCCCTGCCACTAGACCAGGCTGCTCAGAGCTCCATCCAGCCTGGCCTTGAACACCTCCAGGATCCACAGCTTCTCCAAGCAACCTGTGCCAGTGCTGCACCACACAAACAGTAAAGATTTTCTACCAAAAATCTAATCTTAACCCTCTCTCTTTTAGTTTGAAGCCATTCCCCATTGTCCTGTCACTACATGTTCTTGTATAAAGGCCCTCTCCATCCTTCTTGTAGGATCCCTTCAGGTACTGGGACGTATTTGTCTTCTATACCTTTCCGTTCCTAGGATTTCCACTCTCCATGTCGATAACTATTGTGTTGTCTGAGCTGTTTCAATTTGTATACCATTCTCTAAACCTTTTTGGAAGCTACACTTTTCTTCCTTTTTGAGGCCATTTCCTCCCCATTTAATATGCTCTTAAAATATAAATAAAACCATATTGTAGTTCTACTAATTTTAAGCAATATCTCTTCCCTCTTGAGATCATTATTTTTATAAAACTTTTTAGAATATAAAGTGAAACATAAATATGAATATTTTTAGAATATAGAGTGAAAAAGTCACTCTAAAGGAGAAGCTGCTAACAATGTAGAGCAAAAATTTTGAACTTCTTCACTTGCAACTAGGCCAAAACTGTGGTTGAAAAAAAAGTGCTGAAAAATCTTATGATGACAGGCTATGTCATTAAACTTCCTGACTACTTAATTTTCTTATCGATGTGGCAGTCCTACAAAGACAGTGTTTTGATTCTCTCCTGTTTGTTTTTCTTGTGCTTGGCTTAGCATTGCTGACTGATACACAACTTATGAAATTTTTATTTTAAGAAGAGGCATTCCCCCCTCAAAATAGCTGAATATTTCCAACTCTCCAAAATATATTGAATTTTGCTATGCTGTCAGTTCTTGCTGAATGCCAGTAGAATAATCTGCCTCTGGCACTGTTACAGTATTGAAAGTAACATTCTGAGATCTGAAGGTAAACAAAAACTGGTTGCAACTGTTGAGCAACATCTGTAGCTCTTGGAGAGTAGAAAAAAGAAGAGAGCAACAACAGTCATATTATTTATTTCCCTTTATATTCCTTTCTGAAACCAGAATATACATAGAAAGCTTTTTTTTTTTTTTTTTAGGTAGTGTCCATTGCAGCTGCCAAAGAATAAAATTATGGAGCTAAACCTCTTTGCTGAAATGATGTCCAAGACTAATTCATCTGTCACATGGCATCCTACATCTGGACACACAAAAACTGTTTATGGGAGAGTTCCCCACGGGTAGGATCACTGCAAGTGATTGGCATATAAAGAAAATTCCAACATACTAAAGTTAGGAAATACAATCTCTGTGTAGAAGTTATTGCTGGGAGGCATATGTCTCATTCAAACCTGCTGGGCTATATATTGTTAAATCTGGAAAGGAGCAGGAGTATGATTATGAAAATGAAGCTAGATACCTGGGAACAAGTAAGCAGCAATTTTCCTGGGATATGACACTGAAAGTGCAGAGTACTCAATGCCAGCCAGGTGGAAGGTTGTGGTAGCTGTTTAAAATCAAGTGGGTTTAATCAGTCAAGCAGCACATTTTTGGGAAATGTGATTTTGTTTTCAAACTAGGTTGGACAGCAGGTTCCTCTGTAATGCATTCCACAGCACTGCCAGCCTCCAGCCATTAGGTGTGGACTGATGGATTTACCCTGAATTACCATGCTGAGCCTGAGGTTCAGATTTCAGCCTTATGCATTTGTTGTGAATAATACTTAAAGATTTCAGAGTTTGGGAAAATTTGGAGCTGGGTGCAGGGACACTGGTAATTTAAGTTACTGTATGAGTCCGAGCTATAGTATGACTGCACAGAGGACCAGGAGTGGAAGGAAAGCTCTTGGGGTGGTGCTGTATCACTGGGATCTTTGTCCACCCCTCTGCCTTTGTGGGCTGTTGATGAGCAGTGATTATATGTGATTATATGGGTATCATGCTGCTGATAGAGATGCAACAACCTGTCTGTCTCTTCAACAACACTGGGAGCAGCAGCATGCCACAGCCAGCACAGGGGAATTCCTACTCGGCGTTAGATTCCCATAAAGTACCAACACCTTCACAGTCCCAGTTTTTGATTTTGAGATGCTCTGTGATCAGAACCTGATAACCAAAAAGGCACCTAAAACTTCAGGATTGGAGTAATCAAAGGCTTTTTTTCGCTGTTAGAGATAAATTGTACACAGCAAGAGTAAAATTGAAAGAAACTTGCATGTGTTGGAACAACAGTTGCTGTGTCAAACTGTGATCACGATGGACCTCAAAACCATCTCAAACATCACCAAAATTCATAACGGTGTGCTGCTTAATTACCTTTGGTAAATGGCAACTGAATACAGAAAATGTACAATAAGAAACTGAACAATAAACCAACATGGAAACCTCATCTTCTCTGAGCAGTAAAGCAAGAAGCAGAGAATCTTCTGTGACAAGTATTAGTCATGTGCAAGTGTCAGTAAGGTCCTTCTAAAACATGTAGCAAAGCTACAATAGAAGAGGGAATTTAACAATCCAAGAAATGTAATGTCTCACAGTTCCCATCTATTTCCCTTTTCAGTTCTTAGAATTAAATTTGAGGCATGTTCTGGTTGAAAACTTTTTGAGCAAGACCACTTCTTTCCTAAAATATTCTTTTCTAGGATAAGTCACTCTAGTTTTATTCCATCTCCAGTATCATCTGGACTGTTGACTATACTGGTAGCTGGTAGCAGGTCTTTGTAGCAAGTAATAGAATAAGCAGTCCTGAGTCCCAGTTCAGAAAATCCTGTTTACTGAAACAGAAACAGTGCAGGGAAAAAAAATCCTTTCAGAAAGCAGAATTCCAGATTCTGAGATTTCAAGATATTTGCATTCAAAGAATGCAGAAGGCATCTCTTCACGCAGCCTCAGACTTGGAAACACAGTCCATGTGGTCCCATACATGATGAGTGTGGCACAGCAGGAGCCTAAGCTGCAGTGCAACAAAGAGAATTGCATTTGCAGAGACTCAGAAAGCCTGAAGAAAGTGGTGACTCCCATGATTGCATCCCAGGATATAAGAATGAACCCATGTTAGATTCTTTCCAGCTTGTGATAGAGATACATAATTCATTATTTTCAGAAGATCCCTAGTCCTGTAAGATCAGGGTTAGGCTAGACAGGATCCAAGCACAAAAGATATCGAATTAAAAGGCAATTGAAAAAAAAGCTAAAGAACACGAAGCTGAAGCCAAAGCCCCAGCAGAAACCGCTTTTGTTCACATAGCTGGGGGCAGAGTCAGTGATCTTTCCTGATAATAAAAAGTAAACAAAATAAAATGTGACAAGATATTCCTCTTGACAGATGGTTTAAATTTTAATACATCCTGCTGATGTTTAAAGGGGCTAGGAGACTTTTTACTGTTTCAGCCACCAAATCAGTATGAACTCTTAAAAATATATCTTTACAATTTTCAGTTTTCCCAACTGTAAGATGGGGACAATTGAACTCTATCTTTTTACACTGTTTTTTTCAGCAGCTGAAGATAAGTGAAGGTTTCTGTGGATCTTGTGAAACCGAGCAAATTGAATGTAAATGCTTTTCATGTTCTTAGACACTTACATTGCTGGTCAATGGAGACACACAACTACTATGTTACTGTGCTCTGGTATACGAACTGACAAAGTCCATTTGTCAGTCAAGCTTCAAACTGCCTCCAAGTGCTTTGGACATGGCAGAGAATTGGACTCAGGTTCTGGATCTATCTAATATTAATGCAATAAATTTTTTTCATCCAAACAGAAGTCTGTCTAGAGCCATGAATCTCTCTGAGCTGGATTTCAAGATAAGCAAGCAGAGGGTAAGGTCCAAAACCAAACCTCAATGTATTCTCACACAGCTGTAGAGAAGTTACTCTAGTTACTCACACAGCTGTAGAGAGGAAATCCATGTCTCTGCATTCTCCTCAGTCTGCGCCTCAGGCAGCATAAGATTCCTCTAATTTTTCTGTCTGCCTCAGTAGAGTTGGTACGGCTCATCTTAGAGTGAGCTCACACAGAAGCTTCCAAGCTTTCAAAATAATACTTGCAGCAACTGCAAAAATGCATTAATAGCAGCTGTTTTTGCATTTATGTTAAAATTTTGGTGCCCTGTATTAACTTCGGAGAACAACACTGTCAGTCATTCTAGGATATTTTCTTCATAAATCATGTCCATCTATAAATTAGTATGTCCTTCTAATTACTACACCTCTCTGAAAAACCTCCAAGAGCTTTATCTTCACAAAAACCGAGAGTTTACGTTCAAGTCATTAGACACATTGTTTTGTTTTTCTGAGTTCTAGCATAGCTCATGTCTGACTCAGAAAACAGACACATGATTTGGTTTTGTTGTCATCAATTTCTCTAGCACATGAACAATAGGATTTCAGTCAACTCCTACGCTGCTACGAAAACGTCTGCCAGTTAGGGCAAGTCATATGATATGAATCTACCTTCCCCTATATTTTTTCAGAGCTGCATCTACTTGTTGTACTTTGCCATTAGCAAGTTTCACATCAGAAATGGTAGGTGTTGATTCAGTTTCTATTTGCAGTGTATGAGCCCAGCTGGCACGAGATGTGCTTGTGGAGAGTGAGATCCATTGTGGAATAAGAGTGGAGACTCTTGGGCTGATATGACCTCAGAGAAGCAGGACAGATAGATTTGAACCTTTTGCACCTCAGTAGTTCATTCCTCACACCAAGAGCTGCACAGTCAGCATGATGCCATAGGGAATATTGCTATTCCCACAGAATGCCAGTATTTGTCTTGTGGTGTATCCTCTCGGGCACAGCTGCTGCATCTCATTTTACTTGTCTCCCTAGCATTCTGCTCTTCTGAAAGAAAATCCAGATTCCTTCTGATCTTACTAACAGATGGGGTGCTTCATTTTCTAGTATTATCAAGCATATAATCTCAGTGGCAAAATTTCTTTTTGATTTAAATGTATTCAATATGAACAATTCTTCTGGTGGAATGAATTCCTGGTTTTCAGAATTCCAGGTGTCCAGTTACAGGTGGGAAATGTTCTGAAAAGGTTTTTTTACCTGCTCACAAAAATGATAAGATAAAGGTTGAGATTCTGGAGTGAAGCCTATCAAAGTGGAAAAAAACCCCAAAGTATCATCAACATTCAGAAGGCTCTAGATCTGACCTATTAAAAGCAGACAAGCCAGATACATCTTTTCATTTCTGTGACTAAATGAAATTAACTATTTATATCTGAACTCAGAAATCTCATCTGGGGTAAACAAAGGTCTTTCATCAGATCTTCAAAGTTCATATTCTCATTTTTGAAGGACCCATATGGATTTTCAACAGAACTACTAAGATTCTTATGCATGAAGACTTAATGGAAATGTATATGTATAAAAATACCAGAAGAAACAACACAATTAAAACACTGGTAAGAATTTTTTTTACTAAAATCTGTGCTGTGTGTATTTGCATTAGGACCAGAAACCTGTTGCTCAGACAAGGCCACAGCAGAGACAATTTCTCAGCAGAAGACTGTGCTTTAATAGCAGGAGAAAGGCGCTAAGCTACAGCACACTATGTGCCATTTCTTTCTCTACCTTCTATCCCAAGAAGAACTTGGTCTAAGATTTATGGAGAATGAAACAAAAACATATCTTTAGGTAAAAGGTCACGATACTTGGTGTTGTTCCAGCTGAGTCTGAAATAACCCTAGGTGATGATGCTTCTAGACTTATTCCTTGGGGAAAACAACCGGTATTTAATAGTCTGTCTTTATCAGGAATTTTTCCTTCTTGCTAGCTTACAGTTCCTTGAAATCAAATACGGTGACCATACCACCATATCTAAATATCAGTAAGAATTTCATTGAGGTAAAAAGCCTCACAGAAAGCTTTTGCATTCAAGCAGTAGAATCATTCTCAGATCAAAATTAATTCTCATAGGTAAGCATCTCCTGATTTTATAGGGGTCTGAAATTTGGACTAGAATTTTGTATATAAAATAATTATTTTGCTGAAGGTTCTTTAGATTTGTTTGCTCTCTTTATCTCCATGACCATGATTGCCAGTATAGTCACCATATTATGAGTGGGTGACCTGCAGGGAATATGTTTCATGGGCATTTTGCACAGAAAAAGTGTTTAATTTTGTCTTCCAAAGGTGAGGTGATGACTCTAAGACTGGATGCTCACTTTCACCAACATTTCTTTAAGGGATAAGTAGCCATTCAGCTGAGCATCTTTTAATGTTGCTAATCCAGTTAAGTGCTTGTGCAAAGGAGCAATAATGGATAACCCATCTGAAAGCCACCCAAAAGTTGTCAAGATCTGGCAAAAGGCTGCCGCAAACACACTGGCTCATACCCTGCAGCTGACATGTCTTCTTCCCTTAAAGCTCCATTTCTGCACATCTTTCTGATTTGGTTTATTTTGTCATGTCAAGTAATGTCATAGCTGTGACAATCTTGTTTCCAGAGTCTTTAGCACTCATCCCTGACCACTTTATCTCAGAAAAACTCTTTGCTTCCCCTTCAATCACTTTAAAACTATAGCTAGTGTCTACAAAAGCCATTATATCACAGTGTTTAAGTTTCGTATGATGTTATTATGGCCATAAGCTATAAGACCAAGAATCATGTACTAGGAATGATTTTCTGATATGAAAATCAGTTTTTGCATAATTCAAATGTTCTGAAGAAAAAGCTGATTAAAACATTTTGTTCTGGTTTTGCCCATCACCAAACACGTTAATTACTGTAATGTAAAAGTAAATGAAGTAACTATTGTAATGTGTAATGTATGTTATATTGTGAAATGTATTTTAACTTTATTCAGTGGGTCTAAATGGAATCATTTCAATAGAACTTTCAACTGCACTTTTTATTGTTTTTTGACTCTTGTGTCTTTCATTGGACCCATTACAGCTGGGAATTACACATGTTGTATAAATGTATACATGGATGCTTTAAATAAGCTTGATATGTTTATTTAATACACCTGGTCGCAGCTGAGTAATTGGCAATAAATTCTGCACTTCAGACCCTGCTCCTCTGGTTTGGGATGCAGATGCAACTGTTTAAGAGATGCTGCTGGCCAAGGTAACAAGCCTCTGGAGAAAGGTTTCCTGAACCGCATTTTGGATGTAAGTATATAAAATCTATCCAAGCTCCATGCTGCAGTACTGATGACTTGGCAATCACTTCTATGTTGCAAATTTGCTTACAGCCTACCTATTTAAAATGTTGTATTGTGTAAATGCAGTTGCTTGCTATCAATATTTTTGGGTGAATACGTCAAATGCAGACAGCTGTATATTAAAAAGGCCCTGTTATAAGCTAGTTGGAAGGGATTGCTGTTTTACAGAAGCGTGTGTTCTGCTGTGCAAAACTGAAAGAGAAACTGGACATTGAAAAAGGAGACTTACTCAGGTTCTACGATTGCTGGACAATGTACCCAAACCAAAATGTCGCATGTCAGAAACAAGAGACTGTATTCATAAATTCAAGTATCTACAGTGTTATATATGCCAGATCAGAAAATCAGTGCTGCATAGATACTTCAAAATTTTCTGGGAGGTCACTGCTTATATTCATCAGAGGTTTTCAAAGAAATTTTTAGGCACATACTATGGCTAAAAGAATTGCCAATGCCATACACTGAGAGTAGCAGTGGTAAAATCCTCAAGAGGTTAACATTAAGACTACTTACATAGATGCAGTTATTGGAAATGCACACATATATAGAAAGCAAAAGACTTAAATGAGCCCAGATAATTGTGTCTAAGTCAGAGTCTGCATCAACAAAAACTGAGCACTGTGGCTGTCACATAGCCTATCCTTGGCAGCTGTAATGAGACGTTGTAGAGGGAGAACAAGACTGAAAATTGCTAGGGTCAAATTCCATACAGCTCCTTCAGGCAATCCTTCCCATAGTTCTGTTTCAGTTCTGTGGTTTTCAAAGCAGATGTGCCATTTGTTGGAGCCCCATAGGTGCTCAAGGCAGTAGATACATCCTGCAGTTGGTTTTTCTTGCACACGAGTTTGTCATTTGCATGCTGCACTGGATCAGCTTTTCTTTCCTTGGTATGCACTATGCAAAAAATCCTCAGCTCTAACAGATCAGAGAAGAAAAACAATTTCCTCAAAGGCACAAAAGGAAGTGGTGACAAAGCTGAAAAAAGGACTGAATATCCAGGCCCTGAGAACCCTTTGCAATAACTTTTTGAAAGTGCTCTTTTCAGAAGCTGCTCCAGTGCCACAGGTTTTAGGAGAGGGGCTGTATGCTAGACGAAAAAAAAAGTTCAATTAAAAAATAAAGACAATCAGCTCTTTATGATTTCTTGCAGGAAAGCTTAATGACATATCTCAAATTTTCACATTTGAGTAGCTGAAACTGGTTAATTTTTCTCCATATAAAACAAGATATCAAGAGCTTGACAGTAATGAAACATTCATTTTCTTTATCTTTTTACAAGGCAGACAATTAGTAATTTTATGGTTGAAAAAGCTCGTTTTTAAACCTTGCAGGAGGATGTTATTGCTAGACCTATTCTGATGTCAACTTTGTAGAAAAATAATGAATGTGACTTGTTCTGAATCTGTTCCCTTATGAAGGGGGGAAAAATCCTTCAAAACAAACAAACTGAGAAACTCTTTTCAAAAGGTTTGCAAGTCTTGTACACTTGCTCATGTGTACTTTCACGTTACATTTATGCTGTACATAACTGGCCTTTTTTTGGCAGTCTTGAGCGTCTTCTCATTGAGTGGAAAATCTTCTTTCTTACTCTTTCTCCTCTCATGCTGGCTCTTCTAGAGCCATGCTGCCCTGAAAGCTCATCAGTTCTGGTTTGAGCAGACTTGTTTGCAATTGACAGCCAGGTATTACACAAAAATATAGAAATGGCTGTTCAGTTGAAGACCTTTTTCCCCCAAATGCAATTCATGAGTTATCAGGCCTTGTTTGACATTAAGAAAAGTGCTAGATTTAACCTCTACTGCAGAGGCTTAAACAATTTTTACTTGGGACCCTTTCCCCTAAAATTCTCTTCCAAAAAACTGAGAAATGACATCCTCCAGGATTTCATAATAAGCCTTAATTATTTCCCCTATCTGTTTCTATGTCAAGGAAATAAGCCCAAAGGGATGCAACATAAAACTTTCTCAGAGGAAAAGAAAAGGAATAACAGTAAATAATAATGATAGGAAAACATGTATGATAGGATTAAATTCCTGCCAGGGCATCCTAAACTACAAAGGGCCAATGACATATCTGGCTGTTGCTTTTCTGGCCTTGTATGTGAGGTTTCAGAGTTAATTGCTTCAATTTGCAGAACATCAACCTCTGAGCAAATCTTAACCT
Organism: Origma solitaria; assembly: GCA_013397895.1. Taxonomy (NCBI): domain Eukaryota; kingdom Metazoa; phylum Chordata; class Aves; order Passeriformes; family Acanthizidae; genus Origma; species Origma solitaria. The sequence continues at coordinate 1,792,171 of VZRL01002680.1, read as the reverse complement.
GCATACTGTACCCAGAACACAGTGCCTTTTGATATTTGGATAGTGAGCTGCTCAGGGGGAATCCAAGCTGCTTCAAAGCTGCTTGTTTTGTCTCCCAGCAGATGGTTGTGTTCTCCTTCCTAAACTAAACAAGCTCCCTAGGATCTTTGAAAAGACAAATATTTGTTGAAATTATATTTGCAAACTGAATGTAACTTAATCGCTGGCAGATTTTGTTGGGCTGTGCTATGTGGTTCCTCTTGCCATGGAAAGGGAAGTTTATTAGTTGTGTGTATTCTCTGAATGGCTGTCAGTGCTTGTAGTGTTTGAAGTGGGACTTCGGTCACATCGAGAGGGTTTTCCTATATAAGTGACTCTATATAAGTTAAGGCAAATCCTGTTTCTGGAGTAAAAACAGAAAACTCTTTGATTTCAAAGTGATAGTTGACTGCTTAAGCTGAAGGAGGCTGTTCCTTAACTCTTTGCAGCCAGTAGTTCAAAATCTACATTTTTATCTCAGGTATACCTGTACAGGTACAGTCTTTTAGCAGAATTACTGCATGAAAAAAATCTTTTCCTTGTTCTCCATTTTGACATGATGTCTGCCCCTGAGCTCACTGACATCTAGAGATGTTTGAGGACTGTGCTTTTTGTTCTCTGTGGTGTGCATGCTCACAGGCACCAGCCTGGCAGTTGTTGAAGCAGGATGGAAAGCACAAGCAGCACTAAGAGGGGTAGGCGCCTTACTCTTATTAAGGTACTGACCTGTTCACTGTGGATAATTTAGCTTTGAGGGTATGTACTTTAAACTTTGTGGGTTTCATGGGGTGTAATACCAACACTGTGAACCCCAAAATGACGGCAAAGGAGTTCCAGACTCTTTGTGGGGAGCAATCCCTCATGCAGCTGTGCAGCTCTCTCATAAGCCACACTGTGCTTAGTCAGACAGTTTCTAGTTCACAAAGATCATTTCTATGATGACCTCCATTAAACTGATTTGTGGAATGTTTCATTTTTTCACAGCTTGGACATATCTTATAAATTACAGGAGTCAGGACCTGTTATATCATCCTAATGGCTTCCCTGCAGAGGGAGGCTCAGAACAAATCTTTTCAATGCAATGGGGATCCTTTTACGATCACGAGCATCAGCACGTATTAGGCTCCTTAAAATAACATTACGACTTTCATGATTTTTCCTTTGTTGTTGCCTTTTAGTATTTCCCTGGAGTTGCTTGCCCAATTCCAAACTGCTATGTTTTATAAGGGTCTCATGTTGCCCCCTCCAAGAGGTGAAGTATAGCGCTCCTGCTGTATATGCTACTCGACTGTGTCGAGCTCTGGTTTTGAGTTTAGAAGAATGCCTGCTGTGTCCGTTAACAATTAAAAATCTGTCCCCCTCTTGCATCACTCCTCAGAGGAAAAAAACCCTCAGTTTTCCATGCAATACTCCCTATAGCTATTTAAGTTGGTCCGAAATGGTTAAGAACCTTTTTGCTGCTTTGGACTTTTTTTTTTTCTTTNTTTTTTTTTTTCTTATTTAGAAGGTGTATCATGAGAAAAAATATAATCATGGTAAAAGTACCAAGATCTGACAGCACTGGCATTTGCAAGCCATTGCTTCTATACTGACAGGATGAGGATTTTGGTTACAAATTTAATGTAATACGTAAGCCCAAATAGGGTGTACAGAACTTTGTAATGGTCTGAAATAAGGTATCCACTTTAAAAAGCTTGCCATCACATCCATTATATACAATAGATGTCATTTAATATAATTTTTTTAATTGTTTATATCCATTTTAAACAAAGTTTTCATGGCACAAAATGTCATCAAAAGTTTAAGAACTAGCAGCATAACTGCTCGTATGGGAGAAATGGATACTAAAAGTGAATAAAAATTTGGGATGTTACCTGAGTAGCAACATTCATTTTCACACTGAGGAATAAAAAGAGATAAGAAATGGAAATTAGATTAGAAAATCTCCTTATTACCTTTCTTTTTCACTGTCATCCACCATGACATTCAGGTGCTATATCAATAGTGACAGATATGAAAGATTGTCATTTCAGCAAAGAGTAGTGTTTTTAGATATCTGAAGCCATTTTTAGTTTGTCACTGATGTACATCTGGAATAGCCACACTGATTTCTCTGGATTTGCTTCAAATCCACACCTGCATTTTTCCCTGTGAGCAGGTGTCAATGCTTCTTTTGAAGAGAGCAGCTGTAAAGTCCAGTCTTTGGCTACACCTGGCGCGAAGTGGCTCTCATGAGAAAGCACGTAAATGAGAAAGCTGAGCATTTGTTGCATGGCCTGGTGCGTGCAGAAGCTCCCTGCATTTGGAATAACAGGCTGTCGCACTCTCGTTAAGTGGCTGCCAGTGCCAAGGATCGTGACGGGTCCGTGGAGTGCAAAGTAATTATCGCCAACAATTGTGTCTGCCTATTTCTCGCATGAATGGATAACATCTTCAGCGGAGCTGGTCACATATCATCACTCAGGTTTAAGGGCTGTTGATTGGACAGGGGATGGTTTGTGGCTCTTCATAAAGAGGAAGAGTGAAAATATGACCAGTTTCACATTTTGTAACTGCATCTGCAGCTCCAGGGTAATTACCTACAAAATACACTCTGAAATCTCTTGTAGATGCAGCAGGTGAAAAGTGCAAAATGCAGAGGATACAGAGTAAAGAAATGCCATAATGCTTACAGATGTTTTAGGCACCTCTTCCCATATTAAAGCAGTTTTCTTTCAGCTACTATAAGCTTCTACAGTTAATTTTTCACCCTCCATTTCCAGACTGTTCATGGAGCCCAGTTCTGCAAGGTACTGCACTTCCTTGGGACAAGCTGGCTCCACACAGACTGAAAGACATGTTCTAGAAATAAGTTTAAGAAGTTTCTGAGCAATGAGCAAGGTGCAGATCATCAGGTGTAGATAGGCACACACAGAGCATGGGAGCAAGGGTAGGAATTGAAACGGTGGATTTTTCCCTTTCAAAAGGAAGGTTTGATCAAGGACTAGATAGGAATCAGTTACTCTGTGACTGAATGCAAAGGTAGCTGGTATCTGTGGCAGTGGGAGGGGTTCCTAAAGACAAGAAAGGGGCATAGTTAAGTGGTTTTCTGAGTGGCCAGCAGGCATAATCCAGCAGTCCAGGAAACCTGGGAGCTAAGGGAGCTTGCAAATGAATATCCACATACATTTGTCTGCTTACTGAGGCCCTGCCTTTGCAATGGTGGCTAGAGCTGAGATACAGTGACTGCAGTGAAGAAAGTACTGGTCTTAATGAGCTATCACAGCTAAAAAGCCAAAACAAAGCAGAAAGATGGCAGGTTTTCCTACCTGACATAAACTCCTGCTGAGAAAATATGGACTAATTATTTGACTTTTGATTTTCTTTTTAAATTTATACACATAAGAGCTATTTCATAGCTTCCCCAGGATGTATTGCCAAAGTTGCTGTCCTTGAGACCAGGACTGTGCCCAGAAGGCTGGTGATAGTAGCAATTAATGCGAGTGCCAGGTTACTTGGGAAAAAGGGGAGAAGAAAAGCTTCTACCACAGCTGATGACATTTTATAAGAGTAAAGCTCTTTAGTCGGCATTTCAACACTGTAAATAACTCCCTGTTTCAAACACTTCTCTCATCTCTCCCTCCCATGCTTTTGCATGACAGCTCCCAAGAGTATTGTCACTGTGTGTCACAACTCACGTGAAGGACATTTCTCAAGGTGTCCCACTTTAATTGTAAAGTCATTCTTCCCTGGAGCTGCTGCTCTTCAGAAAGAAGAAATCAAGTTTTTTGAACTAAGAACTCATGATCGTGCTGGAGCCCAGACTCCCCTGTGAAGATGCTGCTGAACTAGAGAGCTGGATTTGCATGGTCCTGACTACCAGCTGCTTTGGAAACCTAATCTTTTAATGCATTTTGCTCTCTCCTTCCTTGGCTTGCACATCTGGAAAAGGATTTAGATGGTTCTGAGTTGCTGTTTTCTTCTTTGCCCTGGTCCCTGTTGATTCTGAGAGTGGCATTGATGGACAGCGCTGTCTGCTCTCCTAGCTGGAGGACTCTCAGTGAGGACATGCCATGAGGGAAGGGGAGCCCTCAAAGCCCTGAAACTTACGAGATCAGTGAGAAAAGACCCCAAAAACCACAGAGGAACAGCAACAAGAATTTTCTCTCTCCTGCAGAGCAAGCTGCTTATCAAAGCACCATTATTTTGATGGACCCTTCCTATCACCTCTGAAAACTCTCTGGTTCAGGTTCATAGCCAGTGATTCATCTCTATCTGAACCTGCTCTTTAGGTCAGGCTTTGGGACACAGAAGAAAGGCAATGCAGAGAGGCATTTTCCTGGAGGAACTCTTGAGAATTTCTGCTTCTCTGATGGATTTTGGTATGTGGCCTTGTGCAGGGACTCGCTCTCTTTCTTCCTCTCTCTTCCACTTGTGTCTTTAATGCTGGGTCTCCTTGAAGCTGGTGACTGATGGCAATGCAATAAATGGGCTCTGTGCAGTGCATGATCCCCTCCACATATGGAGAAGGAGTTTGGCTACCAAAAGAATGTTATTCAAATATAACAGTGACCTTGCCTCATGGGGCAGGCACTCAAAGCCGAGGCAGCTCAAAAAACAGACAGCTAGCAGGAGTTTGTACTACTTTGAAAGCAAACCAATGGCAGAACTAACCCCACACAAATATGTTATGAGAGATCCCAAGACAGAACTACAATTTAATAGGAAAATTAAAATAAAGACAATAGGAGAGAAACACTGTCTTAAACTGACAAAGCCGGAATATGACCTGCCACCCCGTTGGTCCGGGTGTAGCAGCCTGGTTAAATGGTGACTGCAGTCCTTTTGGAGTGATGGATGTGATTTTGTTGAAGCGGTGATCCTGTAGAAAGGTCTGGTCAGTCTCTGAGGTCCAGTAGTGGCTCTCAAGGAACCCAGTGGCAGTGCCCCCATGGTGTTCCAAGCCTCAGATTATATACCGGCAGGAATGTTTGGATCCTCCCCTCAGGGCGGGGCATCTCACAATGGGATGATGGAATTCTGTGAGTCATTCTGGGAGACCTTGATGGCCCGTTAGCGGACATAGCCCCCCACAGAGTGGCTGCTGCTTCCCTGGAGGGTGTCATCAGGGCTGAGTTACCAAGAGGATAAGGAACACTGCCCCACCTATTTTAACAGTTTATGGAGATGGTAATAGAATACATACTTTTGGCTACACCTTCCATGTAACCCAAGACAGAGTTGATCTGAAAATATGACATCTTTGAAATTCTGTCTGTATGAGAATCTGCATAAAGCAAAGCTGTAGAATGTCTAAAATAATGCCAAATTATGAGTTGAACTGAAAGAAATATAAAGATGATGCTAAATTGTTAGTACAATTTGTGCATACATATTCATCCAAATATATTGTAAATATGCAATAAATACACAATATAAATGCATAAATTTCTGAGGGGGACCAAGCTGCGTCTTTCAGAACATTACAAATTACAGTAGTGACAGGCAGTGTTGTTAATGCTGAGAAGCTACAGGAATTCTCTACGCTAACACTTACACCCCTGTCAAAGGCTGTATTTTTTTCAATGACCATATTCTCCTTATTCACAGAGAAGTGCAATTCTCTGGCTTAATGATACTAAAAAGGTATAGTCATTTTAGGAGCTTAAGATTTCTAATAATTTAAGATTGTAAGATTTCATCAGGAAAACAATTAATTATTGGACAGTGTCAAAGAAATAATCTGGGTCGAGGCTGGCAGCTTAGATTCTTGGCATTTTGTTTAGTGATTGCCAAGAAAATACACCTTTTACTAGGGAATATAATCTGATGAATGTGAAATTTTCCAAACTGGAACTTAATTTCTCTCCCTCTCTCTCACAAGGTCCTTCTAGTTGACTTGGGAGAAATCAATCACTGTACTTCAACTATCCCATCTATATGGCAAGCAAAATAGTACAGAATTTGAATGTTGGTACAAGAAATAATCTTGACTCTGATCTCTTATTTGGACTTCTAATTTCCTACAGAAATCAATCTGCAGCATCTCAACTAGTCTCATATTCAGTACAAACTTTCCTCCTGTCTTCTAACTACTCAGAGTTTCTTTTAAAGATATATCAAGCTGGTTATTTAATTCCAATAATTCTGAAACTTGTGGTCTCTATATTCATTGTACAAAATGACAAACTGGAGCAGTGGTTCACTGACTTATCTAGGGTCACACACAAAGGAAGCATCAGTCAGAAGTCTGGCTTAGAGTCCCTGTTTGAAAACACAGGATAAAAATACTTATCCTGGGCATGATTTAAGAACAGCTTGCAAAAAGATCTTTCCTAGGAAAAAAGACAGAAAAGTCCAGGTATGGCCCATGCACTTGAGATCCCATGTCCTCTAAATACCTTACTGAAGGAGGAGACAAGGATGAAATGTGAAGGATATTTATGTAGTTTGCTAAGGGTACAGCAAAGGGGAAAAAAAAGCAGGGTCAAAAAGATTGATCAGGTAAGTCAGTGAGCTTGACATAAGGGTTAGGACTTGTGACATGGATTAAAGATTATCTTGGAGACTTATAGGACACAGGGGATGTCAGTGAATGATAAGAGTTAGAAAAAGTCAGCAAGGCCGGACTTATCTTTGCCACAGGTATAAGTGATCGAAAGAAGCAAACCATTTCAAACTGCTGAAATTTGCAAGCATGAGGACAATGGGCAAACTTGGGAAACACAGGAGAGAATGCAGGCCCAGATTTCTAATTCTTCTATTTGGATTTACACAGACACAAATTCAGAGCCACTTGAGATATATGTCTGTGTTCAAGGGTGTTTTGAAATAAAGCACACAGATAAATTTATCACGTGTTGGTAGCAGTTCTGTAATGTTGAAATCAGTTCTGTGTTTTTATAACAGCTCTCACATAAATAGATACAAAATGTTTCCTAAGTTTTTACTAATCTGTATTACTTCCCTCCAGGGTGAGGTATAGTAACTGTCTGCAACAGGGAGCAGGAAGCATTCAGAGCGATTGTCTGTGTCTGAGCAGAAATGAGAATCTAGGTTTATAACTGCACCCACTGGAAGGATGATACAAGAAATTACATATTTTATGGAAAATTCCTCAAGGCAACTAGTGATTAAGCCATCAAGCAATCTGAAATCAAGGGATACTCCTCCTCGGTAACACAGTGAAGATCAGGTAATTGCCAAGGGCTGTATCCAGAACACACCGTCTAGGAAGGGGGGTTTGTGGTCTCTAGTATTAAACAGAGAAACTGGGCTAGGGTGAGATGAAACGGGAGAACACTGCCACCAAATTTTCTGTGGTTCTCTTCAACCCTGTACCCAGCCCAATGGGGCTGCACTTCTGCTCTTTGCTGAAAGCACAGAATGACAGTGCAGCTCCGTCCAAGTTTATGATGTAATTTTGTATGCGCTCTCTTATGTGTGTGTTTGTTCTCAGTAGTGTAGCTCTTTCATCCAGTGCCACCACTGTCTTGATATTCTGTGCACATTCAGAAGCCAGTCCAATTTAAATGTACCCCTGTTGTGATACCTTTATTTCTCAAATTCATCTTGAGTGTGTGGGAAGGAATCATTGTGGCTTTTTGTTTTAAACAGAATCTGATCTCTGTCAAGATCTCTGCTCAGGGCTTTCCATTAACAGCTTTTAGTTTACTAATCACTTCTTCTTTTGAGCTACAGGCATTAACCATTTATGCAATCAACCATTATACCTGGATAGGATCTTTTACATGTTAGATTGCTGATATTTGCTAAGAGTGAAAAAATTGCTTGTTAAGTGGATGTCTGATGAGAGGATAAATTGCTGCCAAAAGATGTGAAAACAGCTATGCTGTAACATATCCACAGCCCGTTTAGACTTTGACAGTAGCTGGATCTGAATGCTTCATCAAAAGGTGTAACATTTCCCCACTATAAACAATTGTATCTCTGTATTCCAGATTTCTTCCTTATTCAAACTGATGCTTATTTTATGCCAGAAAGCTTGAATACTAATAACCCGAATGTTCCTTGCAGTAATATTAATTAGGCTAACATTTTCCATCTATAAAATCAAAACCAACACAGTACAGAACTTTACAATTTTAATAAGAAAATCAAACAGCCAGTGAAATACCAAGTCTCACCTCAATACAAAACTCAATTGGCAGGATTTTTATGATTCACGTACATCTGGCTCCCAAAGAGCTGTTTTCACTTATTTAGGTGATAGAGTGACAACTTCTGCAGAAACGTTGTAGGTGCTCCTTTGCCCAGCCTGCTTGTGGCTACCACGGGACTTTGAACTTAGCTGAGCACATAATTTTCCTGTTTAACTAATATGTGTGTCTCCGTATGATCTGTTGCACTCTGAATCTTGGCTGTAGACACACCAAAAGGGCTGTTCATGGAAACAACTTGCTTCCAGCAGCATTCTCTTCTGGAGCTAGTTTTGCTGGGTCCAGTTGCCTCAGTGTGGTGTTTCTGAGACATCTCTGTAGATTTCTCTTCCCTGATAGGGAGTCTGGGAATGCTTAACCATCTCAGGAATGGTTCATAGATGTCTGGCAGATGTTATAGCTAAGCTTAGACACCTGCCTGCGTTTCAGACACCACTGTGCGTAGGACCAGTGCTGAGACAGTACCGTCTGCCTGCTCTCAGGCTTTGTTGGAGTGAAATCTGTTATTTCCATATTGTGCCCTGGGATAAATGCTCCAGAACTGGAATTATCCCATTTCCCAGAAAACGGCGAGCTACAGAACCATAAGGGGTACTGCTCAGGTAGGGAAAAGTGCAGAAGAAGTTACATAGGTGTCCAGGTCTGCTTCTCTTTAGACCTGCTGCCTACCTCTAGGGGTCCTGAAGGTCCCTCTGTGCAGTATTTCAGCCTCCTGTACTGTCTTCTAAGAGAGACAGTGAACTGTTCAATACTCCATGGCCATTGGTTTCCTAATGTCGTGCAGTGCCTCCATTCTGAGCACTACTTACTTGGAGTACTTTAAAAAATATTCAGAATGCTGCTCTTACACGAGGTTTACAAGAGACTGGTGAAAGTTTCCAGCAAGGACAAATAGACTCTTGTCTCCTGTGGAAGCTTCACTGGAGCTTGGAGAGGGAGAAACATCTAAACACAGATTTGAGGCTTTTGGATATTTTCTGAGGTCTGAAATATCATATAGAAGAGTATTTACTGTTAATTTAACACAGACCACTAGGAGCAGAATCTTTTGTAAATCAGAAACAGGACGAAAAAATTACAATGTGCCACACCTTATAGAGGCTGGAAGAATCCAACACTGATGTCTAGGATGGCCCAGGAAAAAATATCTCAAGATTAGAACTTAAGCATGCAGCAACTTTCAACATGTAATTAATTATAATTAAGGAATTGAACGCAGCACATGTTTCGTGCAGAGAATGGTTTTCTGGCCTGGGGTCTAATACTTAGGGATTCCAGAGATCTAACTGCTGAGTGCAAGATCAGTAAAAGCTGCATAAACCTGGCATCTCTAGTATGTAACTAAAATGAGATTAATTTAAGCTAACAAGGCTCTAATCCCCCTCTCTTTGAAATTAGTAATAAAACTTGTATTATCATCAAGAACTGATAATCAAGAGGGGGTATCCTGTTTTATTACTTGGTAGCTGAGACATTCCGAGATTAAGAGTAAGATTTCCTAAGTGATGAGAGCTCTCCCAACTCTTGTCCTTATGAGATGTCTGAGAATTTTACTGCTGCATTTGTCAGTGCCAAAATACTTTTGAAACCTCTCTGAACTGCCTTAAACTCACTCAGTAGGTGCAGAGCACCATGAAGTATTGTGTTTGTGTCCTCTGTTTGACCTGTGCATGATTTCTGCCTCTCAGAGCACACACTTCTTTGGGTCATATGATGTTGAAAACATTCCAAAGGAAACAGATAAACCAGTCTCATCTGCATGGGTTAAACCCCTTTGTTTCCCTCTTTCACCCCCTCTGAAATGTCGCACTGGGAAACAGCAATCAGAAAGGAACCAGATATACTTTAAGGGAGATTCTTTTAGTAGGTGCAAAATAGGATAAAATAGGTACTGGATCTCATTTTGAATAAAGGTCATTGAAAAATAGTGGCAGCAAACTGAGAAATTAGATTATTAATCTAACAAGAAATGAAAGGAAAGAGTTGTTTAACACAGCACATATGTGCTGATGCTGTGCTTTATCCAGTAGAAATTAATGGATCATGTGGAAAAATAGCAACCCATTGCAGATAAATACATACTTCAACAATTAAAACATTTATTACTATTTACCTACAGCAGTAGTAAAGAATAAAGGCTATGGAACCCAGTCTGTGTGGGGATGTCTGTGAGTGCATCAAAAGCAAACTCATGCACAGGTGTTCTTTGCAAAGCTGAGGACATTGTTTTCCTGTGAAATACAGTTGCTGCTGGCACTGCTCCAGATCTTTTGCATTTCTTCACATATTCCCAGACAAACACGGCAAGACTTCATAAATACTTAGATGAACTGAGATGCTACAGAAAAGAGGGAGCTAACAGAGTGTATTACATCTCTACCCATCTGAAGACTGGTGGAGCAGAGGAGGACCAGTGAGCAGAGGTATAGCAAGGCAGGTCTCAAAACCTTGGCAGTCTTGGGTTCCTGCTTATTTTTTGACAGTGATATAAAGGATTTGTACAGAAGAGCACCCAAGGAAACCAGTCAGCCGATCACCTGGCTCTCAAACTAGGCAAGAAGTACTGCAGAGTGCACCCAGTGGCCCAGCCAAGTCAGAAATAGTCCTTTCCTTGGCCACTTGACAAAGTATATTGAAATTCTTGCATTTAGCAGCATGAGCAAACCCTGACAACACAGAATCCAGGCAGGTAGAAGACTGGGAGTCACCGCAGAGCTGGAAGGTGAGAGCTGCTCCTGCTAGCTTCCCCTCCTGGGAGGGTGAATGAAGGGTTTCATCTCACAGCACTTCATGAAAGCAAAACCTATTAATGCCTTCTGACTATTAAAATCTGTGCAATGTTGGTGAAACACTGGACACCTCATTGTCCTAGTAAAAACAAAATGGGAAATGAAGGAATGTGATTCTATGTTTTCGTGGTCCTTACCCCAGATTATTGAATTTGCAGCTATAATATCTTACCCTAAAAAAACTTTAAACCAGACAAGGGATTTTCATTTTAATTTGTCACATTCTTTTTTCAGATTTTATTAAATTATTTTTCCCATCAATTAAGAAGATTTATGAAAATGTTTTCCATTAAGTGATGATGTTTGTCAAGTAAATTATTCATTAGTTTTCCCTCAGCCAGCAAATTATTTGTGAACCATCATTTCCCCTTTTGTTTTTCAACCTGCTTTAGATTTCTAAAGTGGTGACAGAGTTTATGTGTTTGATAAATGTGGCTTGTTTTCTTCATAATTTTTACATAACCAAATGCACTTTTTATAAGCTATCAGACCCACAGTTAATTAGCTGGACAGTTGCACTTAGTAATGAACACACCTAAGACCGCAGCTTTAGTCTAAATTATTAGCCCACGTTATGCTCTGCAGAGGTGAAGTATAGTTTTATGTCAGGCAGCATGTTATTGTTCTATTGTCATTATGTCTAACCTTAAACATAAAGATTTGAAGTAGCACTGAAGAAGGAGTGGACCTTAACTGTCCACTTGCTTAATGACCACCCTAACACCAGGCTCCCAACCCAAATTTCATTTCGTGACTCCTAGAGCTTTAAATAACAAAGGCTGAAAGGCATGTTCACCTGCAGTACTGTGGTAGTTAAGGTGATCTTGAGTTTTCAATGTCCTTACTTGTTGCTGCTTCAGGCAGGTGGTGGAGGATCTTGTACAAGTTACAGCTATGAGACTAATATCATTGGATTGTTGGTAGCAATGAATAAAAATGTCCATCCCTGGGATGCCTTAATACAATTGCTGATCTACTTTGTAGAATTCAGCAATGCAAGTTAAGAGGGGCAACAACTTTGTCAAGTACACAGCCAAGGTTTGGGTTTAGTTTAAAGGAGCTGAGATTAATGGGTGTTGTTGTCTATCTGCATAATCCACATGACATTAGGTATTGGCCTCCTGTCAGGTCCTTGGCTAGAACAGGATATGGTCATCACCAACACTGAATTGCTGGCAGACTAAATGGAGGAGCCATATAGGGTGATGGTGGTGAGTCTAATTTGCCCTTTGCAGTGATGTAAACCCTCCTGAGTCCCCAGGTAGGGGGGACTGCTGCTACCCAGCTGACAGCAGGGGGGAAAGTGGCCTGGTACAAGTGAATCTGAAGCAAAGAAAAATAAAATGGCTGGAATCACTTGTGCCTGTCTGCCTTTGTTTGATGCTCAGAGTGTGTGCCATCCCAAACATTTTCAATAATTTAGCTGTTTCTATTGTTTTTGCTACAGCTATTGTTTTTCTGTTCCTTCATGCTGATGTTTTGCAGTGGGGTGAGTCTGTTTTTAACCTCTACTGCTCTGGAGTTTATCTCCAGTGCTCACATGAGAATGTTAAAAGAGCATGACATGGGTGTGTATGTGGAAATGATCTGTAATCTTTAACCTGCAATAGCAGAACTCTCTTATCCCATGGCAAGGGCGGAGGGAATAAAATTGGATTTCCTGCTCCTCATGACAGTTTCTATAGCTGTACTGTGGTAGCCCCATCGGGTATGATACTGCACACTAACCTAAGCTGCTTTTCTCATTGGGGGCAGCTGCCAGTTTCTGTTCCAAACTGTGGGATGTGATAACTATGTGTAAAATTTGCGCTCTCCTTCTTGGTTTATAATTTTCTGACTCACCTTATGTAAAGTTTTCTCAATACTTGTGCCTCACAAGAACATACCTAAAGTAATTAGGAGAAAAGCCCCAGTTCTTTACAGGGGCAATAAAAATAAAACCCAACCAAACATTACTGCAATTGTGACCTTATATTTTGTCTGGAGAGATAAACCAAGAGCAGATGTTATGTTTGAAAATAACTGACAGTGAATTAGCCATGTACAGTGTGTCCTGAAAGTGCTGTAATGCAAAACAGACTCTGTGTTAACCCAAACTCTCAGCAACACCCTTGGTGCATTGGCATAATAGGAGCAACCAGGTATTTGTAAGTGGTGGAACATGAGACAGGGGAGCCGCAGCTTATAAATCTACTCGTTGGAGGCAATTCTCGGGTGCAATCCATGGGATTATTCTCCTTTCTGTTTCTTGATGCAGTGTTTTTGGGGCTTGTAATTGTGAGGAATGAAAAAATTCAGCTCAGTCTAGATATATGTCCTAAACTCACCTTTCCCCTCCCTTCTTGCCTTCTACTCAAATAATCCTTGCCTTCACTTGTGTGAGGTGAGACTGAATCCTTTGGCTTATCCCTTCTGTGTCATTTATTGAGAGTGAGAGCCTTCCGCCCTTTTTACTGCTCTTTTGTGTTGCTATGGCAATGCTGAGGCCCATGCTTCTTGTCTGGTTAAATGTGCTTTTAATTGCTTCAATAAATGTACTTTAAATATATACAGTGAAGTTGATGTTATAGTTATGTTACATCACATGTAACAGAGATAAAAATAAGTGTTAATGTAAACTTCTCTTTAACTGGTGATTTAGCTTTCAGCACTCTGCCTTTCAGGCTGTGGCAGTGCTGATTGCTTTGGGTAAACACTTGTCTTCAGCTGAAGCCATGGGTAAACAGGATTGGAAAGATGTGCCTGTGCCATTGAATTCAGTTCCTTAAGATTGCAGGTGACTGTAAAATAGACATTTAGCCTAGAGTGATGCACAGAGCGTCTGGATCACGTGATGTTCTGGAAAAACCCTTGGAGCTTACTTCAAAATCCTCTAACAGAGTTAAAAGCTTCATGTGCAGAGTGCTGTTAGGAAGAGGGCAAGAGATAGGGCTATTGCTAATGTTCTATATTTCCATGATTATCCTACCCTTTAGCACACAGGGAAATCATATGCCATGGCAATGGAATGTATTTTTAAAGGCCTTTGGGAGAACATTTTAGTGGCAACTGGTTTTGTTCTTTTCACGTGTGAAGAGTGACATATGAGTTGAAACAGGGGTGGTAGTTTCATCTTCTGACAAGATGCTGGAGACTGGCAGTGGACCTGTACACTCAGTCTCTATATCCAATATTTTTTCCTAGTGTTGAATTGTGGAAAGGGATAGAAAAGAGCAGCAAAATTGGTTTGAAAGTAGGAGAAAACATCCTGCAGCAAAAAAGTTACAAAGTCAGCATGTTTGGATTATTAAAAAGCTTTAGAGAAAGCTTGGGAAGAGTGAATAAATATCTTCCTAAAGAGAAAATACCAGATACCAAAAAGGCCTTTTATTTAGCAGAGGGAGGACTTAAGACCAGGCACATCCAAACTGGATATAAACCAGATTATTGAGCTTGAAGACAGACTAATCAGACACAAAGAGAGTCTCCAGCAAGTCTTCATATGAGGACTGGCACCTTTCTACAGAAATTATTCCAGTTTTACACAAGCTGGTGGGCAGAAAGAGGCAGCAGAAGGGGAAATTCTGTAACATTTTATATACAGATATACCTACACTATGTTTATATGCTCACAGAAGTATACACACATACAAAGCAGAAGTGATGACTTATTAGGCTTTTCTGGCTCTAGACTCCAAGGCAGTGATCTGTGTGGCAGTACTGAACTTGCTGTTTATAAACTTCTTACAGAAGACTTCTTAAAATAAGAAGGGTAGAAAGCAATTATAAGTTTCGTTGAAACCAATTATAATTTTTGTTACTAAAGCTCCATTAGATTCTGAAGCAATTATAAGAGAATTTGAATTCTGAATGTAAGTGTATAGTGGTTTGCTTTGATATGTGAAGGAAACATGGTTTCTAGTAATGGAACAATGATGGCAATTAAACCTTGCAGTGCACAAAATGTTTGTAAATGAGATAAAGGATATGTTTTGGTTGCAAGGGTCTTTATATGCCATTAGTGAAGTCTTCTTGAGTTTTAAAAAGTTGAACATAACCACTTTTTTGTGGAGAATATATGAAATACAATTTTAAAGTTATAGATTAAAGCATATTATGTAGAAGAAATAACTAACCAGTGGGCACAGTGTACAAATGTGTACATAAGTATCATATTCTGGAGAAAAAAAATGTTTAGAAAAGTGTTTTGTAATAAGAAGAAATTTTACATCTCTTCAACATCTTTTTGCTAGTATTGATATTTAGAAATATGAGAATTATGCAAAGTTTAATGCAAAGGCTCAAGAATTATACAAAGGCATTCCCATATTTTGGGAAATTTAATTTGATTTATTATTTACTATAAATAAATAATATATTGATACAAAAATGTATTTATATAGATAAATATTTAAAAATTATAATCGTAATTTCTGCAAAGTGTTATTTCTTTGTACTGGTCATGTCCAAGTTTATTAACTGAAAATGTTAAACTTATTTTATTCTGCAGATCTACACTGTTTCCTACAATAATTTGACCAATTTTGTGTTTTCCAAGTCTTTAGAAGTGTTAATCTTGAATAATTTTTAGGGTCTGGTCATATTATAATATAACAGCAAAGTTACCCAGTTAAAGAAGTTTTAATGTAAGAGCATACATCATCTGTTACAATAATTCAGTATTTTTTATAATACCAGTTAGAAGAAGAGACCTAATTAACGAGGCATTTTGTGGCTTGCCAGCTTGCAGGCTGATTGTGCTTTCCCCTGGTGCTGGCAGCACTTTCCCAGCAGCACAGGAGGTGGTGTGGCTCCATCCTCTGCCCCTGGGGGAAGCATAAACACCCTGGCAGTGCAGCGCTCCCTGGTAAGGGCCGGGACTGCCAAAAAGAAAGAGCCATTTTTGCCCCCCCTTCCCTGAATTCCCAGCATAACAGAGATGTGTGGAGATGCAGAGGGTACCTGTCACTGTTAAAATGAGCTAACATGATGATTTCAAGTAGTTAATGTTGCACTGAACAGCACTAATTTGATGAGTGCGACATGAGCTATTTAATTTGCATTGAATCATTGCCTTGCAGCTGCATCCTCACCCCTAAAAACAATGGGTGCCTAATAAATCACAGCAGCCAAAGTGTCAGGTTTAGAATTTGCAGTGTATCCTAATCCTAGTAAAACAATTCTGAAGCAGGCTGCATAATTAAAGGTGAATGATTTTGAGATCTATTTTATCAGTCTCTCAGTTAATAAATAGCCTATCAAAACTTTGGGAGCTTTTTTAACGTGTCTTTTATTACCAATTATCTCCTGAATCCTTTCTCCCAGTTATTTTTGATCGGCCTTATAGATGAGATTTCAGGTCCTTTGATGATGAATTCAGAAGTAATAAAAGTATACGTGTATTAAAGTAAAATATACCTTTAATTATGAACAGCTCTTCCTGGTTAAATCTCTGCCTTCTGAATTATGCTCATTGACTTCATATTAATTTTTGAATAACTGCATCTGCTTATTACAAGTAAATAAAAAATGAATACGATATATTTATCTAGGAGTAAAGCATATGGACAAAATCTGTGGATCACAGATTTGGGTCTAGACTAGCTTCTGATGTTATCTAACTGCAAGAATGCACCCCAGTTTTTATAATGTCACTGCTTCCTTGGATGTGAGATGAAATGCTCATGATTCTGTCATCTTTTCTCAAACACTCAGAAATTTTTAAGTGGATTGCGTCCATTGTGATTTGTCCCGTAGATCATAACCTTTGGGACTCAACTACATGAATTGGATCCACTGTTTTTTTGATGTCAGATCTTCACTGCTACTCTTATAATCTCTTGTTATAATTTCTTGATGCAGTCCATATTTTTAAACTGAAATTTGAAGCCTGATACCAAGCTTGTCTGTTCAAACAGACTTCTATTTTGTGAGCTTTGAAATGTCTACCTCAAAAGCAGAAAACAAAATTTGAGCAGTTGGGTCCAGTTTCTGCTAAAACATTAGAAAAGACTTCTCCTTCTGTGGGGTTGGTAAGGGTAATCAGACCAGACAATTTGATCTGCAGTTGCTTGGATGCTTGCAGAGTACTTTTACAGAGCTGTTATATTACTGTAATATATATATATATATATATATATATTTTCATCAAAATATGTCCAAATATCTCTTCTTTAAAACAAGACTTTGACTTTAGATTAGGTGAATACTAATAACCTGCTTGTTATTAGTATTCTAAGGCTAAGAAACCCTGAAACAGTGAGCTGTGGTTGCACTTGATCAAAAAAACTTGTCCCAGGTGACTTAATCCCTTCTTTCACCAGTCCAGAGAAATCTAGCGTTAGACAGTGTCATGTGTCGACTCTAGCTGCAGTATCTACACTTGAAAGAAAACAAAGGAAACAAACCCATCCCCTCCCCCCAAACATCTCTGTATTACATTGTGAAAGTTCACTGTCTTTGGCTGAGCTGGGAGACCTGAGACCCAGACAAAAACATCTATTAAAATTCTGAAGACACATTTGTTAACTGCAGAACTATTTCACTCAGTGCCTTGACTAAATTATCTTTATACAAATTGCATTTTTTCCCTAATCACCTCGGGTACTTCACTTGGAAGACTTCCTACTTTTTTTGCATCCAGCTGTCAGATATTGCTTAGAAAAGCTTCACAGCAAACTTGCTTTGGAAGATGTCTGGAGTAAAAGGCCACTATTTCAACCTTCTGCTCTGAGCCCACCTCTGGGCCTTTTTCGGTCAGAAACCTTGCTTGTTTCTTAGCTCATATCTGAAATAATGGAAAACTTGAGACTAGCTTGTGCTTTTGTAGGACCTAAAGCACGTTCAGACTGGATTTAGTCTCTGTCCCGAACTCTTGCCTATATTTAATATGGAGATGTGAATGGACAGCTCAGACCAACATTCACAGGGCTGTTATGTTATTATACAGGTGCTGAGGTGCTGGGTGGGGTGTGTCAAGGCAGATCAGTTTATATGGCTTACAGTGTGTGTCATTACCCTCTTACTTGGACACCATGGCTTCAGGCAGGGATGAGGTTTTTCTTGGCTTCAGGCAGGGGTGAGGTGTTCTCCTTCTGCCTGTGTTTATTGAATTATGCAAAATTAAGATTCTTGAGTTATTAGGTTCATTTCAACACAAATGTCTTGATTTCTGGATAAAATACTCAAGCACTACCAAGGCAAACCCTGCAGAGATCAGTTTATGATTTAGCAGAGTGGTGAAGTCTCCCTTGCTTGAGGGATACATGGAAACCCCAGACTCCCAGCACTAGAATCACTGTACTGCATACTACACAAGTGGAGAAGTTTTCTATCCTTCATTTTGTACAAATTTCTTTGAAGCCACTAAAATACTATGAGAGGACCTAATCTCCAATTCCTGACCTACAGAAGTGTCCTACATCATATACTTTCTGGATAAAATGAAGAACAATCCAGGGAGAAAAGAGCGGATAACAGAGCAAAGAGTCATCAACAGAGCCATGTCAACAGCTTCACGACAGGGGAATCATCAGGCACCTGTGTAAGAATTGGGCACCAGGAGTGGCATTCTCACATTTAAGGTACTGAAAATGCTGGCTTTGAAGCTATGGCCTCGACAAGCAGACAGTGAGGTGGACTGAACAGTGGTTTAGCAGCTGGACCCAGAGCATGGTGATCAGTGGAGTGCAGTCTAGTCAGAGGCCAGAGGCTGCCAGTGGGGAATCCTAGGGGTCAGTGCTGGGTCTGGTCCTGTTCTCAGCAGTGCACACAAACACCTGAAGGGAGGGTGTAAAGACAATGGAGCCAGGCTCTTGTCAGTGACAGGACAGGACGAAACAATGGCAGTTCATCTGAATTCAGATCACACTTATCAGACTGGGTCGGTAAGGTATCTAGTTGTGGGAGATGCTTGGTCTGCACATCAGGCTCAGGAAGAACTCAGAGATGGCTGAGGCCAGGTGAGATTGCAGAACCTCAGCTCTGTTGTAAAGGGAAATTTAACTGTTAACAGCAAGAGGCTGATTTGTACTTTTTTCCCCATCCTCTTGGTAAAAGGCACCTATTTTATACACCACACAAATTAAATGGCCTTGAAATCTCACACTTCTAAGAGCATAGTTGACATTCCTGCAGAGAAGTATGTTGCAGAGTCCAGATTTCCTTCCCTCCCAACCCTCAGCTACTTTAACTATGAGATGATTCAGCCTCTAACCCATTCAAAGCCTAAAAAACCCCATAGCAAAACTTTTGTGTTAATTGCTGGCAGCAAGTGCTGAGATCTGAGTGCTGACAATGTTTTTAAAGGATAGCCTAACTACATAGGTGTATCAAGATGTCTTTAGAGATTTATCTTGGATATGGAAAATAGGATGGTCTGGGAATCTGTGCTGACCCATTTAGGGAATGAAAATTGTGACTGAGAGATGCACATACAGAGATATAAGTGTAGATCTGTATTTTAATGCGAATGAGTAAACAGTCAGCACTATAATAATCTGTAAGGCATTTGATCCCAATAAACCATCTTAATCCTTAGGGCTATTCTGGCAGTAAGAGATAACTGCACTGAAACAGAAATGTTCTTAGCATAAACATATCCATGTTTACTGTGTGTGTTAGACAGTTTCAGACCCTTCTCCTTCCCAATACTGAGGAGCACTTTGTCTGTATAGTCTGCTAGCTCCCTACTTCACTAGCACTCCAATTTGGATTTTTATTATTTTCAGCAAGGGCCAAGACAAAAGGAAAATCACTTAATAAAGAAATGCTTGGGAATAATGCCCCCCTACTGGCATGCCCTCTGCTTCAATAAAGTTTCACTGCAGATTTTGGTTTTAGGAGCCTTACATGTGGTCCTGCACTGTGTGCATTTCCACATCTCTGCACTTAACAGGCCTCTGAGCTCAATGTTTTTGTGGCTGTCTCCTGGCTGCTGCATTGTCTTCGTTGTTGTCTGCATTGCAGACAAAGGGCTACAGCTCAGAAATGCAGAGAAAGTGAATGCCTAGGCAGTGAAGTGCTAAAAGTTATTTAATTTGTTGTCATTACTAAAGACTGAATGATGCTTATAAAAGGGCGGGAGCAAGAGCACATCCTGTCTCCAAAAACGGGTAGTGCCCCTGCAGGTTATGTGACCATATATTTTTTTAATAATCTTTAAGCCAGCACTTGCTCCTCTACTTTTGGAGTCCTGGCATCTAAAGACACTTGGGGTCTGTCTGGTATTTCATGAACACCCAGACCTTGTCAGCAGTGCAGATATGAAATACCTGCTGCTACTGGTCCAGTGCTGGTGCTCTGCTGGCCAAAACTGTGTGGCAGAAATGAAACAGGGACTATTATTAGAGCTCAGAAATCCCCTGAATAAAGGTGGAAATAGTTCTGTAAGTTTTTTTCCTTGATCAATTAGTTTGCAGATTCTTTCCTGGTTAGGTTGGTGAATGGCCATTAGCTGCCAGGCTTTGAGTCAGCTCAAGGTTGTTCACTATGTAAGCTAAAATCAGTTTTTCCTTCCCCCACAAATGACAAGCTTGGGTGTAGACTTTTCAGCACAAATGTTGCCATGTAGTGGCATTAAAATGTGCACATGTATTTGTGTTGCGGAATCTTCAAGGTCTGGACCTGGAATTTGTGTTCCCTCAGTTATATAAATATGAGGAAAACCATTGCTGGGAGCTGCTCCAAGTGGGGCAAAACAACCATTTTGCATCCATATTTCACATTTAGTGATAGGTTTAAATTGCTTTTTTAAAACGAGAATTTCTAATTCATACTATTTTACAAGGATGTGTAAGAATTTTAGCTTCAACAAAGCTGCACAGGCGCCACTACAAGAAATGATCCTCAGTGTATGCGATACATTATGTCATATTATTGATTGAGAATTTGAGGAGGAAAGTATAGATCCTTTAACTTATGTCAGGAAATCCAGGCATGAGACTGCAGTTTGCTTCAGAACTGCACATACATTCCCTTTATATGTTTTCTTGATGAGTTTGTTCTAATTTTCATTGAAGTGCGGCTCCAATGCTCTCTGAAATCAGTGGCAAAGCTTTTCTTAACTTCAGTAGTAAGTGCTCAAACTGCAATATATCTTAGTGCTAAATAGTATTGTCTGGTGTGCTCACCCTGGATGTGTATGTCAAGTGCAAGAGTCCATGTTTATGTTAAATGCAACAGTCCTGTTCATGGATTTGGCTTATATTTACCCAGATGCACTGGATATGCAGTTTATTTCCTTCCATTTTGCCAGGTAAATTAGTCAGTGAGAAAGCAATAATATGAAGTGCAATCAGCTATGAAAAATAAGAATTTTAAATCTATTTCTAGGTAAAATAAGAACTGTAAATCTATTTGTAGGTCCCTTACTGCAGGAAAAAATCTTGATTTATGGCCACTTAAAATCAATTTTGTTTTTGAGGGCCCAGAAACATCAGGAGAATAGAGAAAGCTTTGAGGAGCTTGAGAGTTTTCTATACTCTCAATCTTTGGGTTAAAAGGCTTTGAGGGAGCAAAACCAGTCCTCCTGTTTCTGAAAGAAACTTTCCTTGTTACGAAGTAAGCCTTTATAGTGCATACCATCATTGTTATTCTTCATGATCATAATGTGGCTAATAGTTTAAAAAAAATCAGTGAATATCATGAGATAAGGGAAAAAGAGAGAAATCCAAACTGTCTTAAAAGCAAAACTTGCAGAGATTCAGAGATTTATGGAAAGGGAGAACTCTCTGTTTATTGTCAGGAAGCTTTGCCATTAGCTTCAAAGGAAGTTTCAGTAGGTTCTGAACGTTTGTAATAGTTATGACTCAATTTATCCAGATAACAATATCTTTGTTATCTAAAATCTTGGCAACACTATGTATTTCAGTGCAGACTGTGAAAGATAACAATCAGCTTCAACTCTCACTGACCCAGGAGGGCTGTGGTATGGTATTTAGTCTTACTTCCTATAATTACATGTAATAAAATTGTGTTCTCATTGATGTTATTGTAATTGGTATAAAAAGTTGTTTATAGCAAAATATTACAAATGCAGGCAATGATTTTCTGCAGGAGTTCACAGATGGCAAAGCTAGACTCTGGCAGATCAGCATTGCCAGCACAGAGTATTTGCACAGTGCAAGTAAGCTCTAGTTCATAATGCACGTGGGAGAAAAGGGCTTGATTAACAGATTAGAAGCTGCTTTGGATGTTCAAATGCATGCATGTGCCTGTGTCTTTACCAGAATGTATAAACCCAGGACATTTTAAATAAACAGTAAAAACCCCAATAGTTTTAATTTCTAAATGGTTCTTTCTTAGTTAAAAGTGTTTTATTATCTTTTTAGGAGCTCCTGCATTTACACTGTTTGCCCAAAATTTTCTTAGCCAAGCCAAATCAAGCCAGCTCTTGATTTGGAGAAGCTAATGTTAATGGGAGGACTGCATGTGTTCTACCTCTGGCAGCACCACAGTGTACTTTGGAGGCATGAGTAAACAGTGGGACAGTCTGGAAGCTTTGAGGGCTAATCTTTTTACAACCATGGATTTTCTATATAACCACAGGCAAGTCTCTTTGTCTTAATTTCCATCCTTGCACAGGGGAGATACTAGTATCAGCTCACGAGGGAACCATGGATGTAAATTTATGTTTGTGACTCAGAGAACAGGCAGAAATGAATAATCACATGATGTAGGAGAAGTGGCAGAGATCAAATACCTTGAGAATTTCAAATAGACCTACTGGAAGAGCGTGTCCTGCACAGTACAAGTAAACTCCAGTTCATAATGCATGTGGACAAAAGGGCTTGATCAAAGTCACACAGAGCCTTAGCCCTTGCACAGCTCAGCTCAAGAATTCCTGGTTTTTAAAACAAAATCCTGTTACTTTACCTGCTGCTTTACTGGGTGCCTGGCAGTGCACTGCATGCAGGAGCTGTTTCTCTGTCTTCATCTGCTCTTACAAATAGCGCTTGGAAATCATTTTCCACAAGGGGGACTTCATCATCCTGTGAGTGATCCTTCCACTTATCTCTTCCCCCATTCGACTAAAGACTTGCTGTTACCATCACTTGATAGTAGTAACAACTTTAAATTACTGGGCCAGGCTATAAGATGGAAAACTGTGAGAACTGTGTGCATCAAGGAGGCCATGCAGATACAATTACAAATGGCTTACAGAGCCTTCACTTTTCCCATTTCCACTTTTGTTTCTGTGGTATGATTCAGTCCTGTTTTGTTGTTCTGTGTTTTAACACTTTATGTAAGTACTCTTGAAATCCAAATGCTGAGTGAATTTTTTCATGGTGTTCCAAAGGCTTTGGCAGCATTATTAAATGTATGTATATAATTCTTTTCCAATGAGTTTAATTTCCAAGTGCACCAGCCAAAGCTGTTAGGCATAGTGCCCAGCTTACGGGCCATTGAAGAAAAGCATGCCCTAAGTTTTTCCAGCTGCTTGTTCTGGACTTTTTACCCATGTGGACATTGTCCTTTTGTTGTACTCTGTGAACAGGCAGACAAAAGAGATGCATGGAGTGGTAGATGTAAACCCTTGCTGAGTGGCTTTAGGCTGTGCTTGGTGGCAGAAGTACAGGTTTGGGCTTCTGTTGGGTTTTTACGAGGTATGGAAATATGCCAAAGTTGTTTTTTTAAATTTTTTTTTTGTCTCCTTCAATTGAATTTAAGGAAACAGCATGCTCATGCAGCTTCATCCTAGCATGCTGAAATAGGTTTATCTCCAGGCAATTTACAGCAGATCTAAGCCATCTCTCATTTTTACTCCCACTCTGAAGGCAGGTGAGTTATGTAAGCCTCATGAGAAAAAGCAGAACCTTGTCTACGACTTGCCTACATCATTTGGTACTGCAAAAGCCCAAGCAATTAACACTAGCTAATTAAGTTTAGCTGAATACTACACTGAAATGGCCTCAATTTTTAAAGGTGTTTATGTAGTTGATTTCCCCTGTTTTCAATAAGAATTAGCCAGCTTAATACCTTCAAAAATTAAGCCTTTCTTTATCTATACATAGTCCAAAATAATCTCTTGAGTGTGCTCTTTTCCCTCTCTCATGCAATCCATGTGCCCAAATTTTAAAACGTCAAATCCCTGCAGACCAACATTTACTGAAAATTTTCCTTGAACGACACTGTATTTGCTGATGTGTGAAAGACAACACGAACAGGCACTCCACAGAAACAGGGTTATCAGGAATGTTTGGGGACAGACGAGATAAAGCACTGTGCAATGTGCGTCATCTGAAGAGAAAACAGTGTGACAGCTGACTATGCATAAGGCAGGGTTTTACCAAATTGAATAAGAGATTCTGATTTTTTTTTTCTTAAATAACCCAAAAAATGTCACTATTATGGGGAAGCTCTTGCCAATAAAGAGTAAGAATCAGCCGAGACCTTGCACCCCAACTTCCTTCATTTATCATGACATCCCTGGTTGAAATTCTTTACCACCATGGCAAATGTGTTCTCAGAGCTCAGCCAGGGTCCCATGCAGAGAGCAGAACAGCAGGCAACAGTCCTTCTTCTCCTGCTGGTATCTCCTCTAACCCAAGAGGGTTCGGTGAGGCTAACAGCTGGAAGGTAAGTCTTGTTGCTGTTCCATGTCTTTGTTATCGCTTGCATGTGGGAAGGGAAAGGCAGTGATTTGTTCTGCCATATGAGAAATACCTTCTAGGGAGCCAGTGCCAACTTGGCAGCTAGGGAGGATGTATGATAGAGTGGCAACAGCTGCATGTGACTGCAAATTCCCACAGGGCACTTGACAGAACTTTGTGATCTCACACACCCCTTACAGACTGATAGCTTTAAAAACTGCATCTCCATAGAAGTAACATGCTTAGCTTTGGCTCTAAGTGTCAAGTCACATTCATTAGTTACAATTCATATGTCTTTGTCTTCCCTGGGAATCATCACCATCATATGATTGAAGATACTTTCACTATGGAGTTGATGGGAAGGATATTTGTCTTTTAATCATTATTACCAAACTGTCTGATCAGTATGTTCTCACTCCTCGCAGAAGAAAAACAGCCTGGCATGGCAACTTCAGAGGAGACCAGCACGTCTGCCCTCCCTCCCAGACCAGAAGCACAGACAGAAATGTCTGGAAAAGGAACCATCATTGACATTGCTCCTCACTACTGCTTTTCTACAACACCAGGGCTGGGAAGGCTGGAACCCATTCACACTCACATCTTCATGACTTGTCTCAGTGAAGAACCCCTGCAACTGTGCAATAAACAGAGATCAGCTGAACAGTTTTGGAAACTCTAGCATAGAACTAGGCATCTAAGAGAGGGATCTTCAAAAAGGGACACAGTAAGTGGGATGTTGTTTACCAGTAGAAAATAGTGGGAAGAGGAGCAGCTGCCCAGCCCTGGTCCTTGAAAAGAGCTATACACCTAGCTCAGTGATGGTGACAAGGCAATTGTGTCTGCTCCAGGTACTGGAGTGAGTCCAGTAAAGAGACATGAAGATGAATAACTGATTGAAGCATCTGTTGTACAAGAAGAGGCTGAAAGATCTGGCACTGCTCAGCCTGAAGAGAAGGCTTATGGGGAATCTTAGCAATATGTATGAACACCTGAAGGGAGGCTGCAAAGAAGAGAGAACCAGGATCTTTTCAGTGGCACCCAGAAAAAGGGTAAAAGGGGATGGGGACAAATGAAGAAATATTAAATTTCATCTAACCACAACAATAAATGTTTACAATGAGGGTGGTCATACAGAGCAAATTGCCTAGAGAGATTGTGGTGTTTACCTGTGGAGATATAAAAAAAAATATAGACACAGTCCCGGGCGAGTTGCAGTAGTTGACTCTGCTTTGGGACGGTAGTGCTTGGACTACATGATCTCCAAGGGTCCCTTTCTAGCTCAACAATTCTATGATTCTGTGATGAGCCAAAGACATACAATAATTCCAAGCCTTTTAGGCAGCAATGAAATCTCCTTTCCAACATTTTCATTTAGCCTAAGTAATAAAATGGTCATTAGGAGACAGACAAAATGAGAAAAAGCATGACTATAGCCAGAGGGTTAAGGTAAGTCAGGTTGAAATTTCTCACTTCCCGTAATATTTCATAATGATATGAAGCATAGAAGATTTTGAGAGAAGTACTGAGGAAAAGAAAATATTTTTTCAGAACACCAGCTCCTTGGTGATAAGGAAATTTTCTGCAATATTAGAAGAGGTATTTAGATTCAGACCTAGATCTCCCCCATGCCAGCTGACTGCTCCAATACTGGAAATGTTAGGTACTAGTCATCACCCAGGAATTTAATGATTTTGGGAGGGAAACAAGTGAAGATTAGAGCAGAACCTGTGGTTTTGAGACTTGTGAGAATCTGTAAGTTGTTAGAACGTGATTCACAAAAGAACTGAAAACAGTAAAAGAATCTCACATGTATATACACATAAATATTTTCACTTATGCAAATGTGAGCAAAAACAATATAGAAAATCACATGGAATACCTGAACAGTCATTTTATCCTAAGTTGAATTTGGTTGTAAATGAAAGTTGTGGAAAACACTGCTCAAAATACCTATGGATTCCACCTAGGGGAAAAAAAGATGAAGTCATCCTTGGTTGAAAATGAAAGGACAGTGAAACACTCATTTGGCTGACCTCCAGATGCCTGTAAAAACTTAAAAATCTTGCTGGTGGCTTGGGAAGACTGAATCTGACAAAAGCCCACACTACTACTCTGAACTTGCTAAACAAGACAGGATATTGGCAATTTTGCACAATGGCCAGAATCAGAGTATAATGCCCAGTAGGACAAGGAGCAGTCAGCTGGGGTTTTGTGACCCTCAGGGTCTACCTGGAAAGAAGTGAACAGTCAGACTACTTTAGGTACCCAAGTCTGATCCCTAGCACCCAAAGGATATAAACTATATTCCTTAGGTAGTACATGGAAGGTGATAGATAAATTCAGAGGACCTAAGCAAGATCCTCATATAAAATGATACAAACATTTTTCTGCATCAAATTAGCTATCTAAATCCCTAAAAGAATTCAGCTGCATAGACAGAACATAAACTCCTGACCAAAGCGGAATCCAGAATCCCATAAACATCATGGGAAGAGCTACACATTTCAATAGGAGCACATAAGACACAGTATGTAAGAAAGAGCAGACTAACTCCATGTCCCAGATATGCTTTTATCTGAGATGACTGAAACCCATATTCCAGAGAAATACCCTACTAAGTCTATCTATGAGATAGACTCCAGACTCAAGTTTAATTTAAGCCCCTGCAAAGGAAAGAAAAATGGTTCATCATCTAAGAGAAGAATGTAAACATGAATACGATTCTGTAATTTGGTGGCTAAACACTCCTGTGGGATGGGTGATACTTACATCACAGAATATTTTCACCTTTAAAGGTCTGGAATTTCCCTGAAGTCTTTCAGAAATAAAAACGCAGTCACATCCAGGGCTTTGGGAAGAACATTTTATTGCTAAGCATATCTTTAAACAAAATGCAACTAAGAAAAGAAAAAGAATCAAAAAGAAGAAGAAAAAGAAAGGGAAAAAAAGCAATAACATCACGATAACTCAAATGAAAATTCTCCAGGTTCTCCATAAAGCAACAGGGATATGGTAGAAGCCCACATACAGAAATGCACATGTTCCCAAAAACTGTCCAATAGAAACTTACACAAAAAAGGAAAGTGTAAATATTTTTCCTTTAACTTAAAAAAGGAAAGCAAAAAGGAAAGGAAGAAAGAAAGCAGGAAATCATTTCACAAGACTCCAAGACTCCAAGAACAGCAATCTTTTACAGACATCAAGATATAATCAACTTTATATAGTTTCGGCCAGTTAAGTCATCTAAAATCGTGCTTTCATACCTTTTTAAAACCTGTCTTTTTTTTTCTTTTTAGTATAAAAAATAAAAAAGAAAAAAGCTCAACCTCACACACACGCACACGCACCACACACGCACACATACACACACTGAAAATATTTGTTAACATGAAAGCGTCTTCTCTAAATGTTTGAGAAAACTGTTTTTTTAAATTTAAATTCCCATGTGCGTGTGTGTATCTGATGACACTTCTTCAAAGTCAAATATTCATGCGACTTATAAACACCAGCAAGAGTAGATTTCTAAACCTAAACAGCTGATTAGTTTTCATCCGCATACAGCAAAAGTGTTCATTTCTAATATTCCAGGGTTCTCAACCCTTCTTGGTTTTTCTTGTTTCCCTCTCTGTCTCTCTCTCCCTCATTTACTTTTTTGCACATGATAGGCATGGCCGTCAAACCACCTCACTATTGTTCTGTACAGTAAGATAATCCTTTTCACAATTACTGGGAAAATGTAGAAACCAAACAACCAAATTAAATAAGTTAAATAAAACATAAGACATTCCCAATTTAACCATAAAACAGTATATACACCATCAGGGTATCCATATAGAAATTATACTAGCAAAAAAATAGTAGTAAAATATGTAAACAAAATTTTAGATTTTTTTTTTGACACAGGTAACTGTGACAAAGCTAAAACACACACTCCCTTCACATTTTAAGGTTTGCTTTTGTTGTCTGTTTCTTTTTACTCTGTTCTTCAAGAACATTCTCATTCCGCATTAAGACCATAACAGAACTTCTGTTCCAGCCGTCCCATCAAACATACCATGATAAATATATCTGTGTGTATATATATATATTATATTATTAAATTAATTTTTCTTTATTATTTTTTGTGTGTCACAGCAGCTTTATTTATTTTCTTTTATATAAAAGAGAAGGAAAAGGGAGAATAGGGCAAATGGAAAGACAGAGATGATCTGAAATGTCAAGCTACAAAATTAAAATATTACATATGAAAAACAGTTATATGTCAAAAAATCTATGTATTTTGCATTCTTTTACACATGTTTAGCTTTTCTGACACTTATTGGTCTTGTCACAAGTTGAACTCCAGTGGTGTCTTTCCGATCTCTTTATTAAACTGGTTTATTATTATTTTTTTGCATGCATTGCAATGTCACAGAACCAGACCCCAGAGGAAGGCTCCTTTATTTTTGCACAGTATATTCAGCTCAGAATGGTTAGTAACTTTTAAGCATTCTTTTTTGCATCTCCAAACTCCATTAACCATACTTTGGTTGTCTAATGCATACTAAGTGCTATACTCAAATAAAGCCAATGATTGATCAAAACAGACCCAAACCCATCTGCTCTTCAGTTCAATTGCAAATACTGGAGCCAGATCCAAGAGAACCAGCTTTCCATGACAATTTTCCTCAGCACCACTCATCAGACACTTTCACTGCGTTGTTAGCAAACAACTTACTGCAAGATGACGGATTCTAGAGACAATACAACCAGATATGCAGAGTAAACACCATGGGTAGCTTTTGAGTTCATATACGGTAAGAGTCTCTCTTTATTTATTATGGATTTTTTTTTCCGAGATTTCTTCTCAGCTCATGTCCTGGTTCACCCCCCACACCATTTCACTCCACTCTTCCCTCCCTCACCCAAAAGTAACTGAAGAAACAAACAAAAAGCAACCCAAGAAACAAAACAAAACCAAACCAAAAATCCAACAATCTCCAAAATCATTTATTCCCCTCCTCCAATCTCGAAAAATTATATGTATGCTGGACACGGCCAGATCAGTTTGTTCAATATTTCTTTGTTGTTTAATAATGTTTGTATTTTTTTTCTTTTTCCTTCTTTTTTTTTTTTTTTTTTTTTAAATAAGTAAACTGAAAAATTATCGATACAGTCAGGGATCACGAACATTGTTAAAGACTCACTTGGAGATATGAAACAAGTAAGCCATGAAGTCTTCTACCTTTGCAGAAAGTTCAGCGGAGGAGGAGATTTGGAGATGTCCAAGTTCACTAACAGAGCAGAGCTGTGCGCGCCATCTCCAGAACGCTAAGTGTGCTTTATAATACATTAGGGCAAAGTTTGCTGACTCCAAGTGATGACTTAGACATTAACAGTCACTGCTGAAATTTTTTCCCAATACTTTTTCCCACAAACGATATCTCCCAATCATCTCGTTCGCTGCAATGGTTCTGATATCTCAGTTAAATCTCATTAAGTATTTATATATTTATATATAAATAAGTATTCTTTTTTACACATAATACTCTTTGTCCTTGTTTTTCTGCTTCTTGTGGCCGCTCTTTGAGCTCTGCTGCTTCTCCTTCACGAGCGTGCCGTTGCTCTGGGCTGAGTTGCTGATGTAGTTCCGCGTCTCGTCCACCTGATAGGACCCCTCGTCCCTGTTCCTGTACTTGTACATGGCATACAGGAGGATGAGGATGCAGAGGGCGGCAGCAGCCACAATGCCGACGACCATCCCCGTTGTGCTGCTCGACTCACGGACCACCTCTGAGGCCCCCGGAACCCGTCTGATTCCTGGCTCCGTGGGGTTTGCTGTGGGCACATTACGGAACATGGGGGAAGTGATTAGCGGGCTCTTCAGCTTTGTGCTGTCTAGCTCATAGGCAGTGGGCAACGGAAGCAAGACTATGTCAGGCTGGGGTTTGAGCTCACGGTTATTCATTTTGCCGGCTGGCAATTTGGGAACCATCACAGTCGAGGACGAAGCTGTGGAGCGGATCAGCTCAGGGGACAAAGACGTGGTAGTAGTCCTACCAGTTTCGGAGACTTTGTTAGGTCTAAAGTCCTTGGATTCCCACTTGGGTGCGTGTGCTTTGTAGCCACCTTCGAAGATTGAAGTGGAAAGACTCTTATCTGTTACCAAGGAGAAGGTGGTGTAAAAATCTTCATCATCAGTAGGGGGTAGGTTAGAGTCAAAGGTTTCCCCTGAGCCATACCCAGATATCACCAAGCCATCATCATCACAACCATCGCTGCCTTGGTCCGACAAGCAAGGTAACCCCGCCTCAGAGGTCATGGACAGGGAATCTTTGGTGGTCTCAATAATGGTGAGGAGGGGGCGAAAGGTAGGGGGAAGTGTAATGAAAGGTGCACGAGTAGCAATAGGAGGGATATCTAAAGGGTCTTCTACAAGTAGAGGAATAACTAATTCACCTCCTGGGATGGAAAAGAGAAAAAAAAAGAAGATTAGTACATTTTAATGACACAATGCACCGTTTTCAGTTCACTTAAGGGCGAGTGAGGATCTGGGCACTATGAGAAGGTGTCAGGGATCTTTCTCTCTCTAGCTATACTACCAACATACTTTTCTGGGGGTGCCTTTCATTGCTCCCTCCCACTCCACCTGGACATTGGTAAAGTGCATGTTCCATCCCCTACCTATGCTAGGTAACTACAGGGAAATACTGAATTTTTGGGGACCCAAATTTTTTGATTTTTGAAGATACTCTCAAGTGACTCTGTGGTCATCAAGTTTTGGTGGTGATCTTTTTTAAGCATTTGGTTAGAAAACTATTTAAATTATTTACTTTAGACTTCCACAGACCAATGCTCTCCTACACATATTTTTTACCACTCATCTTGCCAGTTTTTCCTCTTCTGGTGATTTTAATTTAAAATAACAGTGGTATTTCTTCTCTGCCATTCTAATATGTTCACCTTCGGTAGCAGCATGTAAGTCCTTTCCCTAAGGTGTTTCCCATTCCCATTTCTTCTTGATTGTTGTCTGACTTTTAAATTGTGGGAAGGTTCATGAAAGTGAGGGATGGAATAAGAACCAAGTACTTACTGGATCCATGAAGGTACAGAGCTCTACTCAATGTTCATCTCTTTAATCTTTCTTTAGCATTCTGTTTGACACTAGGAATGTCCCTTTCCTTGCATCTTTTGGGGCTACTAGTGCCATACTATCTTCATCTTCCATTCTTCTTGATATTCATTTACTATAATTTGACTAAAAATAAGGATAGATTTTATTGTGATTGACAATATAACTGATTAATGAACCAAGTTAGCACTGGAGCCCCGGACTGCACTGCAGAAGCTGTCTTCACACCTACTGTTACTTCTTGACAGGCAGACAGTTGCAATCAGTTCTACTGATTTCTACCATGATGGTTACCTGCCTACAGAGGGCTGAAAACAAGGGGGACTTATAGTCTCCTCTTGAAGTAGAACAATAAAGCTATAGGTGTAACATTTGTACCTTACCACAGTATAAGCTGCAAATGAAACAAGAAAATCAGTGCATCATTTCCATTATTTGGATCCTAAGCAGCAATATTGCTACTTTTAGGGTAGTATCCCTGTGCTGTCTCTATATTATAATGTGACAGCTTCTCTACTTTCGAGTCTATGGTAGTTAACACTCCACTGTTTTATTTTGTGAATTTAAAAAAAAAAAGTGGAATCTTATGAATTTATCTAATTCCTTTAGTTCTGATCATATAGGCTTCTGCTAACATACTGGATGTCAACTTTTTTTTTTAGAGCGAACCTTATTGTTTTTGAAAGTTTGTATATAAATTGTCCCTTGGGTAATTTTTCATTGCCTAGACACTTAAGTAAGCTGCTTAAAATAGAAATTGAAGCGTTCAGCTGGCATCATGAGAGACATTTAGATCTGTTCAAAGGAGTGTAACTCAGTAAGAAGTATTCCCAATGCATTGGAAATTTTGATGGATACTCACCATTGCTTAAGGAAGGATGTACAAAAGAAATTATAGCTTCTAAATAAATAATTCTGAGTTTTAATTATGTATTAGTAACTACTAATGAACAGTTTGGCACTGTTAAAATGCTGAATGCATCAGGGTCAAAATTCTGCTCTCTCAAAGCTACCCTATATATTACATGTACTTGTTTCCCATTGAATTCTGCCAGTAATGTCCATGGAACTTCTATAAAGGAATATGGTCTAAAATCTAAATCCCTTCTAAATGTACTTGGAGAGCAATATATTTGAACAAATTACATGTTGAAAATAGTAATATACTGAAAAAGGTACTTAATAGTTTGATTAAATCTGGATAGCTGAAATAGCAACATGGCTTATTCTTTTCCTTAATGGGAAACTAAGTGGTGACACACTTTAATCAATTAAAACAGTTGGAATTCCCTCAGAGGTACCAGGGTAGAAATTAGGCCAAAATAAGAAAAGTGATACTTTACATACTTTCAAGCAAAGCTAGTTTTAAGTCAAGATACAAATGGCCAATTTGAACATGTTGTTTACTTTCCTGAGCTCCCTCAGTAATCACCATATATCTCTTTTGTTACTGCAGAGAGAATGAAGAAATAAGTATCAATGTCTCCAAACTACAGGTTTTCAAAAATATTATGTAAAAAAGCCTAAAGTGTAGTCTGCCAAATGGCTACACTGCATTTTGTGCTCATGCATCTGAGCTCTTTTCTGAGCAATGTAGAAACTAGAGCATGTAATGTGATTTATATATGTCCAGGAGGCCTATCCATGGTTTGAGTAGAGCATCTATAATCTGTGCAAACAGGTGGTCTCAGGATGAACTTGGAGTATGCCTTGGGGGGAAAGATCATCTGTGAACCTGCTAAAAAAATGAATAAAAATAACAATATTTAAGTGAGGATTGCATCAAATTGCATGAGTCTGGAATTTAAGTTCCAGATAGTGAGGACAGATAGTGTTCCTTTAAACACTTTTTCAAGATCAGTGTTTTGCTGTTCAATAGCAATACTCATCTGTGATTTTCATTCACCATCCGTGACACTCAATTGGAAAAAAAATCAGTTTGTCAGCTTTTAATTGCTCATCTGGAGCTTTGAAGTGCCTTCGTTCTTAAAAGCTATTATAGTGGACTACAGCATCAATATGCAGTTGATCTGCCACCCACTGAAGCAATATTTTGGGCAGTTTTCATCCAAAGAGAAATTATTTCAGCCCTGTTAATGACTGATTTTCTGGAAGGAATCAGACATATATTGCACTTAATATGAAGACCTTCCTTTTGCCCCAGTAACCTTTGCATTTAAAACCATGTCATAGTTATACAGTTTTTGTTGCTATTGAGGACTTGAGCTAGTGATGAAGACAATTGGAACTATAAAAATGATAGCCTTCTTGAAATATTAAGTAAAGTTGACAGACTTGCTATGATAAGTGGGGTTTTACATAAGCGATGGAGAAAATAATGGAGTTTTTTGATGCCAGCAAGTCTGTTGGACAGAAGACAGTTAGAGTCAGGACTAAGTTTTACGAAGCTTTCATCTCTCAGTGTATGTGAGGAGAGAAATAGCTTTCATACCAGGAAGACTGGATTAATTTCGATACAATTATTTAATCTAATAATTAGTTTTTATTTCAAACTGTCCAATGATCCATACTATGGTTACTTGCATACTCAAGAAATAAAGAGACTGTTTAAGGTCCTTCATTAGGAATCACTTCTCCTTCAAGGGGTTAATTTGTTACATTTACTTTTGAGGGGTATCAGCTAGATGGCTGCAAGGGTGGTAATAATGTCTTGATTTTAAATTTTTTTTCTGACTGTATCAGAAGAAAAAAAGCTATGTGACAGTAAGTCAGAAAAAGCACTTCAGGTATCTCTTTTATTGCATTGTCAGGATTCTATGCAAAACTCACAGCAAACTTGAAGCTTTAGGTCTAACAGGACGCAAGTGCAATGAGTACTTCTTGGGATATGTAATTTATAGAGAAAGAAAAATATGCTTTAAAATGGCATGATAAAAATGCCATTCAGTCTAAAAGAAACATGTTATTTAAGGATGACAGGGATGTAAATCCTGAAAAGCTCCCAGGAGAGTGTGAGAAATACGATCACCAATATCTAGGGCGGGGAGCAAGTGCAAAGTGTCATACCATACCTGCAAACAACTCTGTAATTGGTACTGCATTTCTGCATGTAAGAGACATGAGAGGCAGTCTGATGACAAACCGATTATGCGTGTGTGTGCAGGGGGAACCATCTTTCACAGAAAAATGGCTGAGGGTGCAGGAAGCTGCCTGGAGCCAGTGGTCCTTTGATGGAGTAGTGGTGCCTCTTGCCCAGGCCCCGAGTTGGTGTAAAGGTAAGCACTGAAAGATTTAAAAGGCAAAACGGCCAATTGGTTGTCAAGAATATCTTATGCAGGATTTGGATCCTGAATGGTTTGCTGTGGAAGGCAAATGTTTTATAGATTCAGGTTGCTAGAAAAAGCTAGAGGAGCCCCTGAAAAACCGTGCATGGCAATCTTGAAGGGAAATATGTTTGAGACAGGTTTTATGTTTGCCAAGGTTTTTCTCTTTTTTTTCAAAGAAATATTCATGTGAGACTTAGATTGTGTTTGTGAATAACATAGGCTGTTTCCTGGTAGTTACAGGTTTCTTTTCCCCTTTCTTTCTGTTGGCTGTTAAGTACCAGTTAACAGTGTTCACTGGTATGCTGCGAGTTCAGGATTACTTCAGCCATCCAAAGATTTCAAAAGGATTTTCCTATTTATTTTCACCTACTCTGTGCCTTCTCCCCTAAGCAGGTTATACACGTTTCTCGAATAGAAATATGTTTTTTAAAAAGCTTCTCTTGGCAACACAATGCCAAAGAACTTAACAAAGGAGAAATAGATAAAATTGTTTTCTCTGCAATGACACAGATGCAAATCTTATTTGCTCATCAATGGTATAGTTGAAAAAAAACCCCCAAACCCCAAAAAACTTAACACCAAACTGGAAGGAGCTCTGAGAGAACTGAAGTCTGTGAGGTGGGAAACCTTATGCCAAACAGCCTAGTGCTTTGCTTGGCCTTCTCATTCCATGAAGTGTGCATATATTAATTAAAAATTCGCCTTTTAATCTAACACATATACTACTTTCATGGAGTTGTGCTTTTCCTTAAACTACCAAGAGCACAGGGGATATAAAAGGTCTACTTTAGCCTTGGAGCTGCCCTGCTTTCTTGCTTTATGAGCGTATTTATAGATATATAATTCATACCTCTGGAGCTGATCTCCAGTCAGAGTTCTCTGCCACTGGAAGAGACAGAGTGTTAAAAATTTAATAGAAGCCTTATGAACTGTGAGGATGGTGTGGGCAAGTCAGGAATGCAGAGGGCACCAAAAAATAAGATAAATAAAACAACTTGAAAAACTCTAGCAGCTGCCGGTTTTCATCTTTAGAGCGACAACAACTTCAGTGGAGTCTCAGGTATCAAACTGATACAGGACAAAAGGCACACAAAAAGGAAGCCTGAAAGATTCATCTTCTCCTGATGATGATAAGGAACACACCTTATCATCTCTCTTTTCCAGCTGCAATTGAAGGGCTTTAAAATGCCATCCATAAAGGCTGCACAACTCATCCATTTCTGCAGGTACTTGAAATTCTGCATCCAAAGTTTGCAATTTTCATTCTACTCTTTTGATGTTCCTCTGAAGTCTGACTCCATTTTCAATATGAAATACTTGCAAGAGAAATCATTCCTTACCTTTTCCCCCTCTGTATCAACACAATAATTCGTTATTAAAAGACTGAGTTCATAAATTTCAGTCTAATGGTATTTAGTTAATTCTGCTTTGAGTCCTCTGAGGATAAAAAGAGGAAATTATTCAGAATATAGTCTCTGATTCAAAGGAAAGATGACGCTAACGCAAAACCTAGTAGATGAACATTCTTAATATTTTCTACTCTTGCAGTCTGACTTAATTGCAATTGACAGAGAGTAGCAAAGAGAAAAACATAATTTGAACAATGGAATACTGCAGCTCTTTATCTCAGATATCTCCTTTTCCCTTCAGGGACTATATAGGCCTCAAAGTGATTAGATAAAACTGGATTTCTGGTGCAGCTGGTTGAAAAGCACTTCCTGAGCCCCTCCCCCCAACTATGTTAGAAGACATCAATTAATGTACTTTTGCCCAAGAGATCTCTCATGAGCAACAGGAAGGTACAGAGTTTGAGAGGTCATGAATCCCAAGTTAATGCTGGGCTGCGTTTCATTGCTGCAAATTCTTGGTCACCTTTGTGGAGTTTCAGTGAAGCAGATATTAATACCTTCCAGAGAGGTCCTGACATCATGTCTAAAAGCAAAATTCTAGAGTATTTTGGTGCCCAGGCACTGAGCTTCTCCAAACTAATTGAAACATGCCCTCTTCTATCTCCCACCATTATTTTAATTTTTTATGATTACCTAGTGACAGCTTCCTATTCAGCATAATTATTTGCTCTCTTTTCAGCATCAGTTGTCCCAGGTACTTGATGGTTGAACCTAATATACCTGCTGAGCACAGCATTACCATGCAGAAATGGTGAAAACACATGTACTTATAAAGAAGCACAGCTTTTTCTTACTTTTACTCTCTGCTTTTTGAAGAAACTGGTGCAAACCTTTTCTGTAGTAAGGAAATTTTAGAGGTTCAGGATCTGTCTGCCAAATGCATCATTTCTGGATGATGCCATCAAGTCTGACACTAGTTGTGATGTGGTGGTGCATTTACGTGGTAAGAGTACACTTGAGAGTATCATTTAGAATGGACATCAGGCACATAATCAGCAATGGAAAAAATTGATAGCATTAAGAGAGTTTCATAGGAATAAAGTAGGAATGGTGCAGAGCTGCAGCTGATGTAGGAAAACCCTGGAACTACCAAAATGCTAAAGTCCCATAAATTTTCACTTGACATGAAGGCTACACCACCAGGCTAAATACAATTTAAGTAGCATGAAAAGAAGTAGCTTTACTGGTGATTTGTGTGGGGAAAGGGAAAGAAGGCTCCTACAGGGGGACTGAGAAAGAATAGGAGCAAACTGCCTCAGACTCCTTCACCCCATCCTATGCACAATACAATATGGCAATCGACAATATACAAAGAGCACATAACATAAAGGCAAATACAAACTGATTAGAAAAGAAATAAACTTATATATATTTTCCTAAAACAAAACCATACACTAGAAAATAAAAATGCCACAGCAACAAGGTCAGAGAAAGGAAAAACAGAACAAGTAATTCACTTTATCAGCAAAAGAAAGATCAAAACCTATGAGAACTGAAAAAAATTCTAAAAATCAAAACCAATATTTCCTTTAAAAAAAGTAACCAAAAATACATAAAAATATTTAGAAAGCATACCACATTGATTTCATAACAGTCAACTTACATCAACAAATTGCCCGCATGTTTTTTGGCATGAAAGGAAAAATTTACAAAAGAAAGTTGTGTAAGAATGCTCTTGGACAAGTAGCATTGCCACATTCTTGTAACTTGCTTTTTTCGCTGTTGTTTCTTAAAAACTTTTTTAGCAAAATGTTTATTATTTCTTTTTAAATATATTTGTTTTACAACAAAGGGCGATACAGGGAGGCAACAACACATACATCCACACCACATAACATGAAAAGAAAAAAATCTTGCACCTTAACAAATTTGAACTTGTTTGTTTTTTTTTCTGCTGTTTTTGGTTGTATTTTTTTATCTTATGTAAAGTTGTTAGCATATTGCATTTGAAAAATCCTGTACAATTTATTGAATTTACTTTTGCTTGTTTGCATATCTACACATACAATGTTTTTTGAAAAGCAAAGTCTGTTGCTTTTTTGCCTTTTTGGTCAATTTGATATATATTTTTTTAAACATTTTCTTTTTTTCTATAATTTTTGTGTGTGTGTGTTTTAAGGAATGGATGACTGCACATAAAATTTTAACAATGCTAAAGAAAGGGGTGGTGAAGGGGAACTTATGGGAAGAAAAAATGCCTAGGGTGGATGGAGTGGGAGTGTAAAAATCTATGAGTGTACTACACAGGAGATGAAGATGATGGGAGTGAATGTGTAAGTCAGTTGCCATGTCCATGTAAGGGCGGTACGGAGTGATCTAGCAGCATTAGAGCTTCTGGCTGTAAGGAAGGGATGGGCAATATACAAAAACAAATGAGCATATTCATGCCCATCAACAAAAAGAAAGAACAGAACTCTAACATTGACAATCTCACAAACCCTAAGCTGCAACTTCTTCAACATGCAAGTTACAAAAAAATTAATTATTATAGTATTAATATTTACATTTTCATTAAAGGTTCTCAAATGATATAAACAGTTAAGACTTTTCCCTACTAAAAATAGCAGTAAAAATACATAAACTAATAATAATAATAATAGTAATAATAATAATAATAATAATAACCAGAGAGTAAAACAAAAAAACCAAGGAAACTAGTTTTATGCATTGGAATTAGAACAACTTCATCTGTAGCTACCCACAGCCTTCTTCTTCTTCTAAGAATCATCTTTTTGGAAGTCCATCAAATTGACATCAGTATTCTCAGTAATTTGAGACAAACATTCCTTTAGCACATCAAATGACTGTTTCAAATGCAAAGGTTGTATTTGCACACCCCATCCCCACTGTCAAATTAGACTATTTTTCTATTCAGATTCTCTGGAGAATCTCAAAAATACAGCTGTAGGATTCTGCCAGTGAAGTAGTTCCTTATTTAAAGACAGAAATAGAGGGAAAAAATTGCAGAAAACAATTCATAACTCTTTTGTTTTGTTTGTTTTTTTCATTATTAGATTGGAACAAACCAAATCTAAGATAGAAATTCAACCATTGAAAAGAAATACATCAAAATATAACTATGTAGAGATATACTAAAAAAAAAAGCAAAAAATGAAAAAGAGCACTTTGTTCCCAGGAAGAAGGGAGATAAGAACAATTGCTGGATTTTGAAATTTTATTTTTAAAGAAAGAATTATTCCACACACTTTCAAAGATGAACAAACCAGATGCAGACATTGAAAGGAACAGACAAAGCAGTCTAGGGACACTTTCATAATTTGATTTTTAAAAAATAATTGGATTCTCTTTCCTTCCGTCCCCCTCCCATTTAAATATGCTTTCAATTGTTGGCCAAAACCCCCACCACCCTTGAGTTTTGCTTTTTTTTTTAATACATCTTTTTTTTATCACTTATTTTAAAAAGAAACATGGAGAGGAAAAAAAAAAAAAAGACGTGCAGTCTGGATGTACGTCATAAATAGACATAGAAAAAGATAGAAGAAATTGGCTGAGATCGACAAATGAGTTATATAATAGCTTAATTTTACTGTAGGATGTTAATAATAATGCATGCTTAAAGTAAGTTGCATTTAGGGAAAGTAGAAAAACAGAAGAGCAAGCAAGGATTTGGGGGGCGGGCAGGCAGAGGGGAAGGGGCGGGCAAGGGGTGTACCATCCATGCCTCTCCAGAAAGGGCAAAGCACATTCCAGCGGGATCTCTGCATTTCTGGGGGAGGTCAGAAGGGGGAAAGGGTGAGGAGAAATCATAAGCTATGCTAGGATATTCTTTTCACCCTGACTCTGACCTATTTGGATCCACTCAAAACACCAGGCTCCATCCCTTGTTCTAGCTCTCCAAGGCATAACTGAAGTCAGTGGCATTTATTTTTCTGCCTAGTAGCACAAAATGCTGCCACTGCTAACAGTAAGACAGAGACTACTTTCTTCTGTGCTACAAATGGATTAAAAGTTCAAGGAGATAACACTAATTGGTTCATTCCTAACACTGTGTTCCAGAGGCTCTATGTCCTAGAGGGGTCCTCAGCTTCCTCTGAATTCCTAAATGACACACATGATGTCGACTTTCTTGTATAAAATGTATACCATCACCTTGATATCAGAGTCCTTCCAAGAAGGAACTCAAGACCCCAGCAAAACAACCTGTTTTGTTTGGTGTTTTAAAAGACAATAAAATTACATATAAAGCTCTGGACCCTGCCTAAGATGAATCTCTCCAGGACGTGGGAAAATCAGGCTGTAAGCACTGCATATACCTTAGCTTTCCACCAGGAATGTCAGCAAGATCATTCCATAAGACATCAAAAAGGTCATGCTACCATTACTTGGTTGAAATGGAAGCTATCTTGAGATTGAATTTCTGGGAATAATGGGGATACCCTCCCTACAGATGTGCCCGGGGTACTTTTGTGTAGCTACGATAAGAAATAGGATATTTTGGTATTTATTAACATGAGGAACAAGAGCACCTCTAAAGCCACTGACAGATCAGTATTCTGGGGAATATTAAATGAGTATAAACCCCACAAAAATTAAATAGCCCAGATTGGTTTTAGATGTATCACTGAAAAGGGTCCTGTTCTGAGAGAAGTTCTATAAGAGTTCATAATTCAGCAGTGACGAGGTTGCACTGACTGACAGCACAGTGCAGGTGTGGCTGGAATGTACCATGCCTATGCTGGGAGACTACACTGCACCTATCTCCTACATCCTTTGGGAAACATGTTAGGAAGGGAAGAGGTCAAACCAAAGAAGAGGAAACCTGGTTAGGGTTATCTCAGGGACAGAATATGCAGGTTACAGGAAGCAAAATATTGGTCTATGTAGGAAAATCTGGGGATTCATTTGTGGATCAGAAAAAAATTGGTTAGGAATATGAAAAAAAATTACAGAAGCGAGGTCTTTTCAGACCTCAGTGGAGATTTATATTTGGCAAGGTTACAAGGCTAGTGTCCCTGGACATCACTCCCCACCAGGATTCTGAGCCTCTGGTTTAATTGTACTTAGGGAGTTTCACAAAGAGGCAGTTAAGCTTTGAATTTTAACCAGTATTTGTCATGACTTGCAGCTGGATTTTCAGAGTAGTGAAATATCCCCCTTCAGCACATTAGAATTTAGTGCCTTCTCTTTGATGCAAAACAGACTGTGAGGCATGAGTCTGGTTGCCAACTGTGCAGTCTATGTCAGGCCTCTCCAGAAAATACTTATGCCCTTTTTGACGATAAATGCCTAACTCATTGCATGAGGGTCTGGAAAAGCCTTTTACTGCCTGAAAGATCAAAAGAGCTAAAGAACCACAACTGGAGCCAGAGACACTTAGAGAAATGACAAGATTTTGTAAAGGAAATCTTGATGTTAGACTTACAAGAGGATTTGAAGGGCGCTAAGCAATTTTTATTTGGTCAATAACAGAGGTGCTTTAATAGAAGCAGAGCTCTTTGGAAAATCTGGGTCCAGCAGTTTCTGCTGAGGCTGGGAAAACCTTCTCCAGTCTTTTAAAAAATTCTAGCTGTTAATAGTCAAAACTA
Source organism: Origma solitaria (assembly GCA_013397895.1). Taxonomy (NCBI): domain Eukaryota; kingdom Metazoa; phylum Chordata; class Aves; order Passeriformes; family Acanthizidae; genus Origma; species Origma solitaria. The sequence continues at coordinate 1,750,281 of VZRL01002680.1, read as the reverse complement.
GATGTCCTAATTTGAAAATTGGATCCTAAATGCTTCCACATGAAACCACAAGATGGTATTTTATTACTGAACATTTAGCAAATTATTCCTCAGAAAAACAAAGACTAAAAAGAATAACTATTGCAGCTTTTTTTTTTTTTAATTTTCAAAAACTTAAAGTAGATCAAAGGACTGGGAGTATAAACATCTGTATTATCAAGGCTTACAAGTTTCTTGCTTGAAGGATTGAGCTGATAGCCAGTGTTTTCAAATGAAAAAATCCATATATCAACAGGGAAGCAATTATACAAAAAGCCCTTTGTTCAGTGGCTTTATTGATAAAGTTTTATTATATTAAGTTTTGTTTTCAAGTTGCATTTTAAAGGGAAAAGAAATAAGTGATGGTAATGCACATTTCTCTGTGTGTGTATGTTAAAGAGCAATATAATGGATGGCAAACTAGGATGTAGGGCTGCACTACTGTTCCCAGGCTCATGCTAACCTCTGGAACTTCCACTCTAGTCACAGAATCATAGAATGAAAGAATCACAGAATATTCTGAGTTGAAAGGGACCCACTAGGATTATCAAAGTCCAGCTCCTGGCCCTGCACAGCACCATCCACAAGGGGAGTCCCACCATGTACCTGAGAGTATTGTACAAACACTTCTTGAGCTCTGTCAGGTTTGGTGCTGTGACCACTGCCCTGGGGAGCTGTTCCAGTGCTCAGCCACCCTCTGGGTAAGGAACCTTTTCCTAATAGCCAACCCAAACCTCCCCAACACAACTTCATATCCTTGTGCGCCATTAAAGCTGAGAGTTTCTCTCCTCCCTAACACACTCAATCCCACATTATTTGAGTTCTGTGCACTGCAACACAACTTTTACCAACAGATCTCATTATTAAGCAACTGTACAAGCTGCTTCTCTTGACCTAGTTGCCCAGCCATACTATTGATGCACTTCAAATGTCCAGGATTCCCAGCTAGCCTAATCATGTGTCCCTCCTCATTTGGGATATTCTTCTTTCTATATTTTTATTTGCCATAATTGCAAAACAAGTATGAGGCCAGGAAATTATTATTTTTTAAATATTTTGTACTTTGATCTGATTAGGCTAACAGTGCTAACACTTCCAGAGCTAAAAGGGAGAATGTATTTCACCACTGCTTAATCTGGGCTCCCAAATGGCTGTTATTTTTGTAAGTTTACCTTATACCAAGCAGCAAGCACCCTTTTAGGGTCATTTAAAGCCATATGCACTGGGCAAGATACTAATGACACATACTTCTCAGAAGCTGATACTACCAGAATACTAGTTAAAAGAAAGTCTTCATTTTTCTGTAAAAAATTTACCTACAAAATAGAGAAATAGGTACTGTTAGCTATGCATCTCCTTTTAGCATCAAGATGTGTAGGCAGCATTTCCTCCTCTGGATAAAAGACTTGGTAGCAAAAATATATATTAGCTAGATAGGGAGGAAGAAAAGCCCTCCAATAATCTCAAATTCAGGCGTATGTCTGCACACCAAGGAAGAAAAGAATCTTCCCAACTTTCAGTGTTTTCTCTATAAAATAAATATATACACAAACACAGACTAAGAGACTTGGTTCTCTCCCTCCCCTAAGACTGGTATACTCTACAGCTATGTAAAAGTTAGTGAATTTACCTCTTCCTAATATAAACACAAGAAATGCCTGATCTAGCAAAAAACCCTCCTAAGAGCCGCCTTTTCTGATTGTCCACAACTCAATCATTATTTTGCACATGGGAGAAAATGAGCAGGAAAGGGAGGAGGCTGTTCTCAGGATAAAGCCCCAAGTGAGGGTAAGGGATTCTGGAAGGAATCTGAAAAACTTGGTATTTCTACATGGTTCTTCCTGCTTGTACTAGCTCTCAAAACAACCTGTTCATTCTTGTATGCTTTTAACCTTTCCTAGTGTTTTTGAGACATCCAGCCAAATGAATGCTTAGCATACCACAAATAACAAATAGCTTATAGATTACTAAGACTAAATACTAGGTTTCAAAGCAAACCCTCTTCCCTACACCCAACTCAGAATAAAAATCTGTTCCTGTGATTTCCATCAGCTATCTGAAATAATTTAAATGGTAAGAAAAGTGTATTGAATTAGCTGGTCCACTACAAAACACAGACAGAAGAGCCTAAGAATATAAATTAGTTAGTTATATCACTTCCCTTGCACCAGCTGTTTATACTGGTAAAAAGCTCTCTCATTCTAAGCCCACAGGCACATCTGAAGCTTAGAAATAAAAAAGCAGTCTATAGTAAGAATGTCTATATGAGAATGCCTGACAAAGTCCCACATGCCGTTCTGTTTGGGTTTGTGTCTAAGAGTTAATTAGTGGGGCTTCTTTATAGCAATGAGCTAAAAAAGTATCACCAGAAATGAAAGCACATTTACAGCTCTCAGAGCTAAGGAAATCATAGAGCTAAACTGCCACAGCAGCAAAGAATTTTTCAGGTGTTTGCCATAAGCTTATTATCTTTTCACAGTCCTCCAAATCAAAGAGTATTTGATGCTCCCAGTGCTAAGCAGCCCAACCATTATCACTGGCCTGAAAACATTCTTCCCATGCATCTCAACAGTCTCTTTCTCCCGGGAGAAAGATCTGATATGTTTTTTTGAAAGACTGAAGATTGATATTTGTAGTCAGCCCGGCTAAGGTTTTTTTTAATGTAAAGCCAAACTTATTTAATCCTAAAAGTCAGTTACAGGGACAGAAGTCTTTCTGAAGACTTTCTGAAGGGATTTTGCAACCAAAACCCAGATTCTCATACCGATGAAGTCAGCAGCAGAATGTCATCCAATAATTTGAGTGGGAACAGGAATAGTTTACTGTCTTTGGTCTAAATACATGTAGCAAAAGTTTTCTGCATATTTGTGGAATACTAAAAAGTACATAATTTTCTGCTAATCCACAAACAAGGGAACAAAGCTGGTGAAGGGTCTGGAAAATTTATGAGGAGTGGCTGAGGGAGCTGAGATTGTTAAGCCTGGAGAAGAGTCTAAGGTGAGATCTTATCACTCCCTACAACTACCTGAAAGGAGGCTGTGTACTTCAGAAGTAGACAGGACCCTTTTTCAGCGCAATATTTTTAATCACTTGCATACTAGGCTACATTTGCCATCTCTGTTGAAAGATCCTACAAAGTAATCTAATTAATCCCTAAAACAGCATAAGCACATTACATTTTCAAAGTCTGCAACTAATCCAGCCGCAAGTAACTCAGCAGATGGAACTTCCTCCCTTGCTTCATGAGAGGAGAGCCCAAAGCATAGTACGATCACTGGTAAAAGGTTTCTCTTGCAATGAATTTAAACTTATCTTCTGAGGGAAAAGTAGTGATTCTAGTTCTGCCCTCAATAACCCCTCTTCTTTTAGTATTTCCTATTCCTCTTACAGACATAAATCAGTGCTGGGAAGAACCTGTCTTTGCAGCTTGTATCCAGAGATAGCTATTGCACTTTTTATCTTGGAGTTGTAAACAATATAAAGCAAAGAAAAACCACACCAAAATAAAATGCTGTCCACTTCTTGGATGGCTAAATAATCCAGGATCATCCCAGATGTCTCTGGAAGGCATTCAAGATCTAAAGCATTCCACTTTAGAAGTCTCCACTGATGCAGCTACACCTTATTCTTGAGGATACATGGGAATCAGTACAACCACAGACCTTTAACAATGTACACACTGTCCCAAGGAAAGTGCTTGACAAGCTGTAGAAATATCCAGGGGTGTTAATGTGTAAGTCAGACTATACAAACATGGTAATGAATTCCAACTAACAACAATACATAATTTCCTTGGTAATTATATCAAGCTAAATAGTGCAATTACTGAGAAGAAATAATGTACCATGTCTTTTCAGCATTGTAAACATCAGATCCTTATGAAATGTAGAGTGAAGACAATTTACAGTGTGATGGTTGGGAATAGGCTTATTCCAGTAGGCTTTGAACAAGATTCATTTACCTGTGCCTTCACACCCAAACTTATTTTTTGTATTAATCACAGGGCATGATAAGGATTATGATAGGGCATGTTTTCTTCTACTGAGTTTGAGCAATTTTGAATTCCCTCCTAGAGTAATTGGGGTTGTAAGAGTTAAGAATTGAAGTGACCTATTCAAGTATATGTAAAAAAACCTGCAATAAATCAGGGACTCATAAGCTCATCTTCCAAATGATGAAAGCAGTACAGCCCTGCTCATAATGATATTTTCCTCATGTTACAAGAAGCCTTTGGGAGTCCAGAACAGAGTCCTAGGACTGTGGGACTTCTGTCTCCTCTTCAGCCAAAAACAAGGCAAAATAGTCCTCAGAATTAATACAAGGACTGCTTCATAACCAGGCTAAAAGGCTAGGCCAAGTTGTCCGTCAGTAAAATGAGCTGGTGTTAGATACACTAAGACTTTAATATCCAGTAACCTACATAAGAGACTGTTGCTGATGAGAAGCTCACTACCAAGTAGACTGCTGACAGGTTCTGCAAAATTACCACTGGGAAGTGGTAGAAAACCACAGGTAGAAACCCTGATAATCTGCAAACATAAATAAATAAAGCCCCAACTCTTCCTCTGGAAAGGAAAAATGGAGTGCCAAGCTTTTGAACAGCATGTTAGGTGTTGTTCTGCCATACCAATTCAGATGATGTGAGATGCTCTTTCCTTTTGATTGTAATAATGTTTAAAGGCACTAGAATCCCCTTGAGAGCTCAAGCAGAGGTGTTTGGAGACAGAATGGCAAACGCCTATTAATTCATGCTTTGACGTCAATTCTCCTACCAGGCAGCACTTGTAACTGCATCAGACACACAATAGAGCTAACTAACATATGAGCTATCTAGCTCTGAAGCACTGCAGGGGGAACCCTTTGTATAGGAGCTTTCAACATGTGAGCTAGTTCTGTCTATCATTTGGAAAAGACAAGAGGGAATAGTGCTGTGAATCAGGCATTTGGGGACGGATTTTTGGCAGGACTTCTTGTTTGTTTGTTTTTACAGGCAAGTTTAATACTAGCCATGAAGTGCCGAAGCATAAAGCGAGGGGGCTGTTTTTGCAAATTTCCTTTTGAAAGTTCAGGATTACAGCAATGGAAGGCTGCTGCAGGCAAGTTTGAATCCTCTTTTTCAACATCGTGAATGACTGGAATAAACTCTACTGTGATTCAGAAGCCAGCGCTTTAAGCTGTTTATCAGAGGTTGCATTACAGCAAGGAAGTGGCTGGGAAGGGTATTTGCTCTGTTTTCATAAAAGACTGGATTAGATGAGAAACAGATTTCATTCCAAAAGTTAACTTACTTTAATATTGATGATATTAATATCTAGGGCCCCAACATAAGAAGGACCCATTGAAGCAAGCCATGGAGCTGAGGGCTGGAGCTTGTCTCCTATGAAGACAGGCTGGAAGAACTGGGGCTGTTCAGCCTGGACAAGAGGAGGCTGCAGGGACATCTTAGAGCAGTTTTTTCCAGTGCCTAAAGGGGGCCTACAAGAAAGCTGGAGAGGGACGTTTAATAAGAGTGTGTAGTGACAGGACAAGGGCTTCAAAACTAAACAAGGTATATTTAAATTAGATATTAGGAAGAAATTCTTTACTCTGAGAGTGGTGAGGCACTGGAACAGGTTTCTTGGAGAAGCTGTAGATGCCCCATCCCTGGCAGTGCTCAAGGCCAGGTTAGATGGAGCCCTGAGCAACCTGGTCTAGTGGAAGGTGTCCCTGCCCATGGCAGAGAGGTTGGAACTAGATGATCTTTAAGGTCTCTCCCAACCCAAACTATTCTATGATTCCATGCTGTGATATTTGTATCTATTTCAGAACCATAAACAAAGCCAGTATATGTCCATGAATAAAGCTGAGGAGATAGACACCAGAATTCTTCTGGTCCATACAGACTTTTTACACAAAAATTCAGGATGACTGCTTTCTGCTATTGATTAATCCTGCCTACCTCATTTGTAAGCTGGGAGACCTTGGCATTCTTTCTCCCTTATCTTCACACTATGATAAGATAATGTGTATACCACTATCCCAAAAGTTTAATTGTTTTCTTTGTTAGAGAAGTTGGAGCACTACCTTTCAAAATGGATGGGGGGGGTATTTTGGGTTTTTTTAAACCAACAGTTAATATTCATAGACCAGGGCAGGTCAGATTGCTGCGGATTCATTATTTAAAGATATATATATATATAGTCATACATTTGAATTTGTTTTCCATATTATTGCTTACTGTATTACTTGAAGTATTTACATTTAAATTTCAGGGTCATTGTTAGAAAATCAACTGAAAAATTACTGCATAGCTATTAACCAGCATGTCTGAGCTTCATGGTTTCGTAATTCTCAGGAGCATAACAATCATGAATACCTGTGAAATGAAAGTTAACTGCAGATCAAGTCTAACAGGATGGAAAGTTAATTAAAAAAGCTAAAAAAGTCTTATCATATTAGGCTTTCCTCTGCTATGAAGTAAGACGTTATATGGTTAGATTTTAATAGGAAAGTCTATTACTTTCTCATAGACTCTAATTTCCTTTATCTGCATGAGCCACAAAATTTTCTCATGCAGAATTATTTTTCTGATGAATTCATTATTTCTATTCATATTCTTATTCTAATTGATGGTCTTAAGCACAATCAAAAAAGAGATAGAGCTGGAAATATTATGTTAATAGAACAAACACTTTATTTGGGTAATTCTGCTATTGGCGAAACTTGCAACTTTGAACTTTGTGAATGAAACAAAAAGGTGTTCAAATTCTAACCTTATTGTCCAGTGATTTACTGCCTTATTAGGATATTAATGAACAGCACTGTTTTGAATTCAGAAGAAACGTTTCACCTTCAAAAGACTCATTACAGACACTTGAGCGTGTCTAGGTCCTTGCTTGCCTTCTGCAAAGGACATTAAATGGGGACAGACAGATGGACCAACATTATACTGAAGAAAAACTGGAATATTTGCCTGTTACTTTCAGTGCCTAAACAATTCTTGCTGGTCTTTCATGGTAAATTTAAGTGTTTAATGCAAAGTGGCTTCTTTTCACAATCTCCCATGGCACTGAATTATTCATCAACATGGAAGCGTGACAGAAGCCAAATTACAAGTTGCCATTGCTGTCTTATAGCCCCATCAAAATTACTTATTATTGTCTTATTTCATTGTCTGGTAACTTAGTAGAGGTAACTTCAGCTGGAAAATACTGAGAAAGGGAACCAAGTGGCAATTCAAACATATAACTACAAAGTGGAGAATTCAGCACAGGAGCACTAAGCTTTGAGATAAGATGACAGCTGCATGCGCTCTGTCTTCATAGGCAGGGAGGCATAAGATGAGTTAACTGGAAAAACCACTTCATTTCTGCTCTTTCCTCAGCATCACCTTTCTCTTGGAAAAATACATTCCACTTCACAAACTTTACCATGGTGTTTCCTGCTTATTATGTCTCGGTGGATGATTTTCCAACTTGAAAAATATCTACTTCCAACTCTAAAGATATTCTTCATACCAACTTGCTGCCAACCCAAGTTAGGGATCTGAGAGATGAATTCAGGTGTCCTATCATTACCACTCACAGGAAAAGACTGTAGGTTAATGTATGCACTTGGCAACCTTGTAGCTACCCTATTGCCTTCAGTGATTTTACAGAAATAGGACTGACTGAAATTTTAAACTGAACATAGGTAAATGACTCCACGGGAGAAGTGAGAAACAGATTGGAACCCATTCCCTAGCCCCAGCGCTGCATGGGCTCTACAGGCACCACCAGGATACAAAAAGGATATTAAAAGTCAGTGGAGTGGTCACACGGATCAGTGAGGAGGCTGAAACACTTTCTGTTTGCTCATCTATGGCATTCAGGTATAGCTATGGGTGAAATGATTCCTTTTGCTTTAACAAATATGGATTTTCATAATGAAAAAAAAATATTTAGAAACACTTCCTCTCCTTTATTAATGCAATTCTTCTTTTAAACTCAGCAGTAATTTATCCTCCTTCCACCTCTGCAACTGTTGCATGCCCTACAAATAATTTTCTCCCTGCATTGCTCCATGTTTCTCTCAACTAAATCTTGTTAGTGAGTCACCTACGGAAGCATCCTTCTAACCTCTCTGATTATGATATTTATGAAATGCAGACAATAGCATTCATCACTCTTACTAACGGTCTGAAAAGCTTCTTTTTAAAACCTGCAAAGCACATTTCAAGTCTGAGATAAACAATGCCACTGAAGTACTAGCAGTGCATTTCTGGTCAAACACCTTACCTGACATATAGGGCTAGGTGCTCTGTTAGATAAGACCAAGAAGATCCATAACACTATCAAGTGCAGAAATAAAAATGGAAGTTGCAATGACTTACTTTAAAGGCAGAACAAAGCAAAAGGAGGGTTTATCTCTGCTCCCTTCAAGAATATTAATGTGCAGAATACAGATGCACCAACTGGCCTCAAAAAAGTAAGTGAAAGTCAGAAGCTGCCTGATCTCAAAAAACCAACAGGCATTTCTTATGTATTCAAACTCTGTAGAATAAAGAAGAGCATTGTAATGAAATACAGTAAAAAATGTACATGATACGCACCTTATAAAAACAAGCTGCTGTATTCGACAGCTGACTTTGAAATGCACCAGCTACAGTCTCTCCTCTCTTTTAAATCATCTGGACCTTTTTTTCCCGGTCTGTGATTCAAAATCAAGCTAACTCTATATAGTGATTTTTTTTTCACATATAACTATACGAATTTAGCCCTAATACTATAAACTGCTAAATACTTTCTACTTTCATTAATCCCAAGTCACTCAACATTTCATCAGGCTGCCAGTTTTTCCAGCCATGTGGTTAATGTAATTAGCAAATATGCATGCACATGCATATATATAGGAATCTACACAGTTTTTTTTTTACTACAAAAGTATTTAATTTGCATCCAAACTGCTATGGAGATCCAAGTGCTGACTGCTTCCTTTTCCAAAAGAAAAATCAATATCCCATTCACAAATGCTATGGACAAAAGCTTTGGAAGAGAGTCATAAAACAAGTGAGGAATGAAGCAGAAAAGTTCTGCTGTTGGTATTTAAAGCCTATTAGCAAATGTAGTTTCCCAGGAATTCCTTGTACATGTAATTTTTTTTTTCTATATATGCTGTGAATTACCTAATTCACACTTTCTGATCTGATGTTCAGTTCTGGCAAACAATCCTACTTTAGAAATTTAAGGGCATGATTTGCTACACACCTGTAGCAGTTTTACACTGATAATGTTTATATGCATTACTGCTAACTTACATTAGGAGTAAATGAGAGGTATGGTATGTGCATCATTTCTTACAGTGGAATCAGAGAGACCTGAAATATGGCATGCAGTCCATCTCCTGGGGACCAGCACAGGATATTACCAGCACTCTGTTTTCACATCTAAGATATTTGCTAGGACTATCTGAAATCTGTCACCATATTATGTAACTGAACAATACTTACAGGTTTTTTATATATATACATTTACACCCATATATAGGTACTATGTATTAGATATGTACAAATATGTTTATACACCCATATATATATAGGTATATATCCTTTACTTTCTATTTCCAGCACCTTTCCCAGTGCTTCAGTCAGAGACACAAAACTCAAATGTATTGGATTTTATAAAAGGAAACGGCACTTTCCATCCCTTAATCCTTTCTTGCAAAGAATCTCCTTCCTCCGTACCAGTTCCCTGTGCTTATTAAGTTTCCTAACTATATTCAGAACTCCGGTACTGTATAAGCACAGGAGTCACTGTAATGGAGCAGAGAGATAACAGTGCCTCTCTACATGGCTTTGTCAGTACTACCCCCGAAATTCTGTATACAGTCCTATGTATTTCATTACCAGAATAGAACAGCGCAAGACAATACAAAAGAGAAAACTGATAAAAAACTGTTGTTCAACAAGGAACAACAATCGTTGCTCTAAGCAGATGTCTAAAATCTTTAACTTCACTGTAGAGAGCTCCATCATCTTGGTTTGCATTTGCTGAAATCTCCCTTGAATTAGAAAATTGATGTAATATGACACACTGCAGTAAAAGCTGTCATTGCTCTAACACAGGTAGATCCCCCAGAAAAAATGACCTCCTGGTGTGTGTATCTATCTGAAGACTTAAGAAATCTGTAGGATCAAAATGCAACTTTTGTTTAAAAGTGGAGGAGAGATTAACTACGGTTGGAAAGTAAAAGAAGAATTAGGACTCCAAGGTCTTATTTCAAGTTCTGCCATTCAGACAAACCTTAAGGGCTTGGTCTACAAAAGGATTAACTATCTCTTGTCAGAGTATAAATCTAAAATTTAGATCTTTGAAGTAAATACTCAGCTGCTCTAATATCCTCTAAGCTCTCCTTAGCTGCTAGAAAAAATATGGCCATACAGCTATAAAATGTTGTTGGAGCTATTGGACACTCACATATGCAGCCATCCCCAGGAGCTAACTACTAAAATTCATTTTAAATAAGCATATTGAATGTGCAGCTGGCATCAGAGATTAAATGCCAATAAAATACAATAAACAATATTGCCTGTATAGGGATTTTAAGGCAAAAGCAATAGACATCAATAGCAACTGATATTCTGAAGATCATCATAAAGCTGGGCCTTCACAAAAAATCTGCTTTTTACAGTAGTCCACCTGGCTTGCTGCTTAGACTCCTAACTCATTAGCTCTAATGACATGTAAGCAAATTTGGTATGGAAAAAGAAACAAAACTGTTCATGTTCTTCAGGACACTTTAAACATTTCATGTGAGTACAGTGTTCTTACATGAGGCATGCCAAGCCTGGCAGGTCTTAAGAGTTTCTTAAACTATCTGAATTGGCAGCTTGTGTTTGGACACTCGCCACCTATGAGACAGGCCAACAGAAAACTTGCAGCTTGTTGGAAGGAAAGGTCATCTGAGAGGCAAAGGAAAAAACTCACCAGGAGAATAAAAACTGTATTGGTTCAATAGTAAATGAGGTATAGATGACTGGGATTCATTTTTCCTATACTATCACGTCTTTGTGTTTGCTGTAGACAGCACAACCAGAACACTCATTCTTCAGCAGACAACTGCGTAAATACCTTTTCAGAGGAGGCAAGATAGGGAAAAAGCTACTGTACCAGGTTTCTTTGCTCTTCCTGCATGGAGGAAGAATTACTAACAGTGAGTTAGACACACAAATGGCTGCTTTCATCTTTCAACAATCCCATCACTAGAATAGAGGTGCTGCAGGCACAACATCTGCAGTTTGTTTTACCATCTGTTTCTAAAAATATCATGTTAGTGAAGAAGACTTTTTTCCTCTCTCTCAAAATAATTTCTGTTTGTTTCTTATTTCCAAGGGAAAAGTGATGGATTTGGAAAACAGCATATGTGGGAAAGATCACACAGCTTCAAAGGTGGACTTTACCATTGCTGTTCAAAATACAATGAAAAGCTGTGAACAAAACAACTGAAAATTTTGAAATATACTGGCTCAACTCCTTTGATAAATGTAATCAAAGGTTTCAGTCTTCTAACATAATTCATACAGAGCTAGTGACAGATGTTTCCTATGGAGGAAAGTATGGTTTAATGTTCTGGAGAACTTAATGGGGGAGAAAAGAAATTGAAAAACTGAAAAGAAGTATAAGAAGCTCCCAAGTTATTTACAGGTGAAGTTTAGTAGTCATATTTTCAGAAATGAAAAAAGGAGACAAATGAAGTGGGGGCACAAAAGAAGTCCCCATAAAATACTTCAAAACTAAAGTTGACTTTGTTTCATAATTAGATATTTTGTTAGAATGTGAGCTTTTCTAAAGCGTCAATTTCAAAATGAAAATACACTCAAAACCAGCATTTTAGGGGTCAAGGAACCTTTTCTTGCTTTGGATATGACACAGCTCAGAAGAAACTAGGTGGAGTCTCTTACAGCACTTTGCCAGCACCAAATCTTCATTTTTTATTAAAAAAGAACTAAGACATGAATATTTTCAACTGCTTTTCAGTCTCTGAATTCCTTCGGGGCTTATCTGGCGTGTTTAAGCATGTGAAGCAAAGGGTGTGAGAGACTGAAATGTAAAAGGTTAAGGACCCCAACAATTGGCCATTTGCAAAAGCAGCAGGTGCTTCGCTGAGGCCAGGTTTGCACACCCACACTGAAGGGGAGGAGGAGATTTTTGGGCTGTGGTGACGAAACTTCTGACCTGCGTAAGAACAGCCCTGGTGCTGAGGGGGGCCTTCCACCAGTGGCCTGCATGTGATCCACAGTGCTCCAGGGAATGCTACCCATCGGCCTTGGGAATAAGGGCAGATTGGGTAATATGGCCAGTTTGCTGCACAAAAGGGTACTTTATTTTATTTCAGATACATACTCCCACTGCACTGACTTTCTCTCCAGCCGTCAAACCTTTCTAATCCTCTCCACAGGTCTCTGAGAGTCCCCAGTACCCTGGCAGAGGTAAATGATTCAGAACCTCACCAAAGACACCCACCCTGCTGTGAGTTCAGTTGCACGACCCTCTGTTTTAGACTGTGCCCAGATCTCAAACCTGAGTCACACAAAACACCTCCCCCAAAATGCTGGGATGTACTAGCAGCTTTCGGAGTTATACAAAAGCCAGACTTGAATTAAGAGAATTTAACAGGAGCATGAGAAAGAGGATATGGCAAGATTCAATCAATTTGTTCCACATTTGCTTATAAAGCTCCTAAGTAAGTTTATTCTACTTATTTCAGTTTCCCAAAATGCTTCTTTTAGCCAGAACATAAACATGGCATTAACAGATGTATAATTATACATACATGTACAGAGAGAGAGCAAGCATGTGTGCCCGTTTTGCAATATATTTATCGTCCGTGTCTTAGCACTAAAAAAATTAGTATACAGGAGAGTCATGGATTCTAGGGGAAATACTGATCTCCAGGCACTCCACAGTAGACTTACTACTGAATGGAGACAGGTCAGAAGAGATTAAAATTATATTTTGATACATTGGAAAATGACCTAAACTATTTACAGGACTATTTTTGCTCTTTTCATCAAGTCCAAAATTTATGAACCCCTCCAAGATTTCAGCAGTGAAAATCAGTAGTTGCTAAAACTAGTATCTAAAATTCTTCATACTGGTTTCAGTACTAGGCAAAAAACCTGAATTATTGACATCTATTAAAAAAAAAAAAGCTAAAAATCGCTTTGCATTTCTGTTATCCCTGTCCCTCAAAGATAGGCAACCTTTCCCCCATTTTGATGCCTCTGACATTTATTGTTCTGACACTGAGATGGAGTGAAACCAGTAGAGATAAAAGTGGGGGTATTTTCTTCTTGCTCTAAAAGAAACTAATTTTGAGATTTTGTAATTTTGTTTGTAAAATAGATGTAGTTCCTCTTGAATGTCAGAAGAAGAGCTGATGATTCTTATAACACCACCCCATGGGACCAAAGTCTCAGTTTTTATGAGACTCAGCAGAAGCAGAAAAAGAGAGTCCTTGGTGGTGGCTCTTTTGTAAGGTTTTAATAATGTATTTGTTAGTGCAATGAATATGCAGAATAAAATAAGTTCTCAAATTAGTAGACATCTGAGATTTCAGATCAAGCAAGTGTAATTTATTTCTTGTTTTGCTTCTATACCTCATTTCCAAACTGGTATGGTCTTTGTCTCCTGCTCCTCACACAGCATTTAAGATTAGTAGTATTAAAGAAATACTACACTTCACATCACCTAGGAACTGGTATTCCCAGCTGCTTACAACTGGCATAAAGCAATGATTTCTAGAAGTCATGAATAAAAAATTGGAACTGAAATAGAGAGGAAGAATGAAGGCAAAGTAATAACTCTGATGCAATTATGAAGTTTGGTTTCTCATGATCTACTTGGCTTGAAAATAGAAGTAGCATAGGTTTTCCTGCTGTACTGAGGTATTAATCCAGGTGTTATCATTCATGTGAATATCAGTACCTTTGAGCTTCTAGTCCATAGGGCACCCTTACTTCTAGGCATGATGACCAAAAGTAATTTATAAGACAAATCTTTAGAAGCAAAAGCCTACCTCTGTCCCTAGTATCTGTAGATGCTCAATATGTTTTCTCTCTAACAGACATTACATATCTTTCAGAAATCAGATACTTTCTTCTTATTTAAAGGTAACTAATCGGTTGCTATAGACATTTAAGGTTCTAATAAACAAACATTTGCTTTTGATGCAAAATCTGTTTCTGAGTCATGCGCTAGCTCTTCTCTTCCACTGAATGTGTCATTGGCTATTTTTATTTTCTTTCCCATCTATTTTATGAAGCTGAAAATCAAAGCTAACAGGGACAAAAAGCAAGTCGCAGCAGGTTGAAAATATCATATCTTAGTATTTTAGACATGTGTCAGCTTGATAACATAGGCACAGCACTAGAGGGATTGCCAGAATGTGACAGTGCACATGGCTTCGAGTTTAGAGAACACGCTTTAAAAAAAGACTGGAAGGCAGCAAGGGCAAGGTAGCCAGACTGTGGGTCTGATTCTGATCTTTTCCTGATCTTAAATCCAAAACCAGGGAAACTTACACCAGTTAAGTCAGGCTGGAGAAACTGTTAAGTTTTTAAAGGAAAATGCTACGAGGATTCAAGCTCAAGTGATGCAAGTACTGGTATTAAAGATCTGTATATTGCTGTCCACTCATGACATTAATTTATGGAGCCTTAGCATGGTTCATTCTAGTGCATGTGTAAATTCTAGAGAGAAAAGTGATATTTAATGAAAATAATGTCACACCCATGATCCCTGACATTAAAATACTTGACTTTTGTATCCCTCACTTTATTCTCTCTGCATTAGCAGATTAGGAATTTTACCTACTTTATAAAAATATGAGATAGTATTACTTCTCACAGGAAGTGAAGAGAGAATATAGTACTAAAACCTTAACAATAACACTGTTTGCACATTTCTGGTAGGTAGCAATACAGTACCATTTTGGGGTGTTGAACAGCAATTTGCACCTGAATATCAAAGTCCATTAAAATACTAATTAAATCTCCTTTCTGTTCATCTTCACCTCATTTAGGTAGAAGTATTTCATTTACCCTGCCTTACAGGTAGGCAAATGAACAATACACATACAGAGTCATAGAAGGAATCAACAGCAGAACTGGGAGTGCCACACCAGAGTTCAGGTTTTTTGTTCTCAGCTTAAACAACTGAACTCTCAGCTCTTCTCCCTGCTCAGCGACAAATGTCACAAAAGCTGAAGCCAGCAGCCTGCCCTGAGACAGCAAACAAAAATAAGAACTATTTCTAGTGTCAGATATACACATATAACCTTACTGGGATAAAACAGTGCACAATGGGACCTTTCACAGCATCTCCTGCACTTGAGCACGCCCCTTCCTTGCAGAAGAAGGCTGGTCACAGGCATAGCAGAGGCTACATAAGGCAAGCAGAGTCACCATCCAGCAGGACACAGAGGCTTTACCACAGCCTGGAGATGACCATCCTGATGCCCACACACTTGAGCATCACAATACTCCAGCCTGAAGGTTACTCTGAACCTTCACGACGCAGGGGGCTAAAACTCTGATTGCTCTGCTCCAGTAACCTGCCACTTGTCCTAATAAACTGGTTTCTTTTGCTGTTAGCCTTGTAACAGGACTGTTCTGGTCTCTCTGCCAGAGGGCAGTATTACACAAAACTATGAGCTTGTTGGTTGCAACAAAATTTTATAAGCAGTTGCTTTATTTAAGCAATTGCCAAGAAAAGGTTTAGATTCAGTAGGAATTACTAGTTATGAAAAACACATGAGATCTAAAATCTAAACCAAGCCAACTTTAAATATTAATTTTCTGCTGTAATAATTACACTTAGTAATTTTTCTCAGATTATATAAGAATTAAGAAAACTGAACTGAACATAAATCACTGGTTCCCACTGGTGAAAGAAAAGCTATCTTCTTTTTATCTCTCTGCAAGTTCAGGAAACATATCTTGGGAAAGTTAAACGAAATAATTAAATAATTCTGTATTGGAGACCTAAACATATCCCATCACTTCCCTCTTCTGGTAACTCTTTGCCTAAACAGGTAAATAGTATATCATGGTCTTGTGTGAAAAGTTCACAGAATTCAACATCTCTTCAGAACAAAATAACTCCTACAAAACAACTGGAATTTTAGCTAGACTAAAGGTATGTGTACGTATGCTTTTTGTGATGTCGTGAACATTATCTGCATGAAAACTGTCTGCCTCGTCCTCCACTAACTTGAGCTGGTCCACTGATGCCAGCTGATGTATCCTAATGCACCGAGGCTTCCCGTGCCATTAATGTGGCTAGTACATTCACCAAGAACTGAATTAAGGTACCAAGAAATGGACCACTGTACAAGCCAAACGATACTTTCTCTAAATAGTGTTTCAAGTCTAAGCAGACACCTGAAAACTCAGCTTGCTTTCCTCTGCTTTACGCATTACCGCACATTTATGATGCATACAGCAGAAGACACTCCAGATGCGATTCCAGAATTGTGTTCAAGTTATACAAGGAAACATCAACAAGCCACTTTTCACCAGCAGCAGTAAGAGGCAGATATCACACACTGACAGACAGAAGACTGACCTTCACAGAGGGATGACACACTACTTGTAGAAATCCTAGGTACATCCTAGACTTCTGTCTCCTAACTACGAACAAACTATGAACTGTGGATTTTAAAAATCCATTCACACAGATATCATTTCACCTGCATGATCACAGTGGCATTCCTTTTCCAAGACTGCCTTTTATAAAAAGGCCTAGGTACATCCCATTTGATACACAACCTGCCTCCTGTGTGGCATTGTCTGGTGCCTAAAGCACAGATAGCAGGAGTTCTTACTCTAAGACATCAGCACGTACACACAAATCCCTTAAGAAACTGTATGAGAAGTCACTTCAGCATTATGCCAGTAAACCACTTCTAGGAGTGAAATGATAACAGAGTTTGAAAACTATTGAAAACGGAACAGCTGCAAACTTGTCTTATGAAGCTCTGCAGACATCTTCCAACATCCGTCCTGAAGCCTCGGGGAGACATTCAGAACATCATTCAAAGCTTGGTGCCTCTTTGTGGACCTCCCTCGGGTAGGAGAGGAAGGGAAGAGGGGAAGGGAAGGGGATGAGGGATGACAGAGCGCCGAGGAGCTGAACACCAGCTTACGAACAGAGAACAGAATCACATAACAACACTGGACCAATGGACTCCAAGACACAGTGACAAGACAGATGGACACAAACAAGACGCAAAATCACTACTGAGAAATAAAAATAGAGCAAAGAAACCCCATTAAAAAGAAAGTAGATCTATAACTCTGAGGCTGCAAGAAGCAGCCAAGGGTACTGGCATAACTTCCAAAAAGAATAAATTATAATATAAATAAAAATTAAAATCAAAACAATATCCCCCCCAAATCATACACTACAGACTTGCTCGGTTAGCCTGAATGCGTAGCTCTGATGGAACATAAGATGGTGTCATCACAGCCCATGCACCAGTTAATGAAGGCCATGGTTAGTTACATCAGCTAAACTACAGCATGCCAGAAAAATGATCTTGCACTGACCCAGAAATAAAAGATACGACAGACACTCTGCATTGCAATAAAATTCTTTTTATGCCATCTGCAGTTTCTAGGGCTCTTTACATTGGAAGAATTTTTCCTGGGAAAATGCAGGGTAAAGGGGAGGGGAGGGCTTTTTCTCCTTGGTGTTTTTTTTCTCTGAACTCAATTAAAAAAAAAAAAAGAAAAGGGAAGAAACAGGATAGAGACTTCGCAGAAATTAAAAAAAGGTAGGAAAATAAAAATAAGGGAGGGGTAATACTCTTCATTCTTTTTCACACAACTTTCTTGGGATATCCGAAAATGTGGATTTCTTAAGGATGGCAAGAAAAGATTTTGTTGCCTTTATTGGTTTGCAGATCTATATCTCATTCTTGAGATGATTAAATCATTATTTTGTTGGAAGAACTCCAAAAATATAAATTGAGAAATACAGCGATGATTTTAAAAATTAAAAAATAGCGGTATGGCACGAATACGAGCCAAAAAAAAAAAAAAAGGGAAAGAAATATAAAAGAAACTAAAATATCAATCACCAAAAATTCATGCGGCACAAGATGAGGTGAAACGACAGAAAATGTTCTTCAAATATATACAATGTATATATCTATCTATATATACACGGAGTACGTGTGTATATATCGATCGATATACCTGTATAATTTTTTTGTTCTCCCTGCCCCACCCTACCCCAAGGCTAATTGGTAGATGAAATTATCAATTAAAAGTAACGAAATAAACAAAAGGAAGAAAGAAAAAATTCCAACAAAAAAGAAATTAACGTGCTTTGTTCACCAAGAAATAACAATATCATGCATCTGTCCACACCAGCGGATGCCAGGGTTAGATGAAGGCATGAATTTCTGTGTAAACATGTGATTGGATGATAGGGGCTACTGCTGATATTGGTCATTTATTACTTTAGCATATAGACATATATGCACACTGTGTATATATAGTGCATATATAGATAAAATATCCTCATGGGTGGGGCCTTTGGAGTTTACATAGGAAGAAAGACCAATATGCTGGAAAACAATCTCAGTATTCCTAATGTTAAAAAAAAACAAAAAAAGAAAACAAAACTTCCTGTAAGTCATCTGCATGATTGTAAAACTTGCTCATTTGATTTTGTTTTGGCTGTAAGATTGTAGCTAGGAAATTCCATCGAACAAATGATGCTATTACACCCTGGGAAGTGTGGATAAACCCCTGTCCTTTGGCTCCATGTGGTATCCAGCTCATGAGATGGGAAGTCTACTTCTCTGAGTACTCAGAGGTGTGCACACAACTTCAAAGGCCATTTCTTATTCACAGAATGAGAAATGGGCAAGAATTCCTGCTTGTCAGAGAGAAAGACTGGGGGTAACTGGGCACTGGATTGTGGGCGATGTTCCTCTTCAAGAACAATGAAAATTCCCTAGTGATTCAAGAAGGTTGATGCAGTTATGGAGGACAACAGGCAAGGCAACAATTCCCTTGGTTTCTTCAATTAAGTCTTCATTTCCAACATACTGGATTTCATACTGTGCTGGCTGTTTTGGAGGACAGATTCTGCTTGTTTTCTGCAGAATCTTTGACCCAGACAGCCTGCAGGTGGATAGCTACAGGCCAGTAAATTAGAGATACAGAGAGCATATCTGTAGGATATGTGCCTCCTGTGTGTGGGTACAGGTACAAAACACTGTGTAACTTCCAGGGCAAAGAACTGTAGATTTTGGCATATCTACTGCTGTCTCCAGTCCCTCATCAGAAAGGCTTACCAGTCTGATTAGACAATGACAGCCTTATGATACATGAAGCCTTTTGGGAAACACAGAGTAAATTTCTCTGGAAAAAAAAATCACATAGGAAATTGATGGGCTGACAGGAAGGCAAAGCTGGCAACTGCACCAGGGAAGAAACACAGGATGTGTCAAGCCAGGGAGTGAGGACTAAGCCCTATAGACCATTCCAAGAGGCTGAACTCAGGGCTTCAGGCTAACTGGTGAGTGTTTGGGGCTCAGTGTTTTGAGTGGTCCAAGGAGCAGCTTGGGCTATGATCCCAATCAGCTGCCTGGCCACCAGCATCCGGCCTGGTGCCAGAGCTCCACTAATGGACATCCTAAACAGGAACAAGGGCAATGGTATGAGGAGACAGCAACAGCTGTCAGGAAAGCATAATTATAATTCTCAAGGCTTTGAAGCCTCAGTAAGATCAGATTGTAAGGGTGTTCCCCATTTCACTGGAAAGAGATAAATGCTTTCTTTCTTCACAGTGCTTCCTAGTCATTCCTAGTCAGAAAAGATATATTCCTTACAAATCTTACATTCTCTGAGAGCAGCTGAGTGACCAAAACACCACCACAGAGCTGTGCTCAAAAGCACAGAATCAGGACCTTGGCTTGAGTTTTGAGGAACTTGAATATTTGAGCCTCAGATTCCAGACTCCCTGCAACAGTCCAGGAGACAATTCTGTAGTCACATGAGAGAAAAGCATCATGTTTCTGGCACAGAAAAAGGAAGTTTTTTGGCCATGTACTAGGACAAGGAACATTTCCATAGAGATAAAAGAGGATCTTCTCTTAACTATTAAGCGAATGCTTCTTCACGGCATATGAACAGGTTTTTTGCCCTCTTAGATTAAACCTTCTGGGCAATCTAGAGATCTAAGGGAATCTAGGCATGTCTGCAATAAGATGAATAGTGGGAAATTTTTATCCCTGAGCCTGCAATGGTTTCTTTTGCATTACATAAAATACAAATGGGTTTTGGATCCACAGCTGTCATTGCCATCACGTGGAATAATTCTTTATGTGTAGATACATGTCTACAGGTGGTGTTTTTAAGCCACCTCAGTCAGGACAGGTCCAGTGACAGCTCCTGTTTCTTAAACAAAGTTTTCCTACCAAAATTTTGGAAGGGGAGCACAAAGTGTTAGCCAGTCTGCTACAGTGAGTGTTTCAAGCCAGCCTGGAAAATCCTGAAGGGAGCGGACTGAGGGAATCACCTTCACACCATCTTTTTTTAAAGAGCTGCAAGTGTTCAGATGCAGATTGTTTGTGCACAAGATTCAGTTCTTGGATTCAACAGTGAGTCAGAGTTAAGTGGCAATGAGACCTTGCCAAATGGTTCTGACATGATATTTAGCTTCAAAGAGGACACAATTTTCAGCCTCTGAGTGCACCAAAAACAAAGGTTTCAAAAGGACTCTGTAGAGTACTGCCTCTGACACAGGACCAAGACCAAAGTAGTATGTCTAGATATTGGGATTTGATTCTGAACCATATGAAACCTGAAAAGTTCTGATTTGCAGGGAAATATTCTCTGCTGCCCTTGTCTTGGCTACTGCACAGCAGGTTCATAGCGATGTGTATCATATCTCACAGCTGCAGCAGTGAGTTCAGTAACCTTTACATTACTGGACTGTGGCACTGAGGGCGATGGAAGGCCAAATTTGGCAGAAACTCAAGAGCTTTAAAAGCTACACATTATCAGAGCAACAAAAAGAAGACTGTGCTGGGTTAGGTCATTTAATTTTCAGTCTGCTGTAAAAGGGATCAGGCAAGGCAGAAGGCAGTGACCTGTCAACAGAACAGGATGAAGCAATTTCAAATGAGCCCAATTAAAAAAACCCTTCAACATTATATTTTATAAACATCCAAAGCCAGACACTAGAAAATACAAGGAAGATAATCTGGATCTTTTCTCTCCACAATGTATATATTTAAATACCAGACCTTGGCATGTGGCCAGAATTCTGACTTGGCTGGTGAAGTGTAAAGGCAAACATATCTGCTCAGCCAAGCCAGCACTACTGGATTGTGATAAGCCGGCTGAGATTGCTTTAGTGCTCCCGAGCAGAATGGGCTGAGTGAGTGCTTTGATACTGCCCGTATTGCAGACACAGGATGCACTGGCAATTCAGACAATAAGATAGACAAAGAAAACGAGAAGCACCCTAAATCTGTTACTTCTGCTTTTTATTATGTTGGAATGAGTTAATTTTATGCAAAAACGACCTGCATATTCTTCCTCCTTCTGGCAATTCTGTACACCAGCACCTCTGAGAGCAGGAAAATTCAAAATCTGGAAGTGCAGATTTTATCAGCAAGGACCATCTGGGAGACTTATTTTTACATATAATCAAGCTAACTTTTATTCTCACAGTAATTCCCAAGAAAAGATTCAGATTTCAGGGGCTTATGCAGTCCACCTTGCTATGCAAGAGGAATAGGGTGCAATAAAAGACACTAGGTGAAATTTGCACGAGTATCTAGTAGTTTAGGAGAGAAACTTCATCAGATTTTTGTGAATCATATTATTTTATAGAGCAGACATTCAAATGTCTGTAGGCACTTATATCTGCCAACTGTAATGCTTAGCAGGATTTTCAAAGGCAAGTCATTTTTACAAATCCAGTTTTTACCTGTTTGTAGCATTAGATTTCTAACTGTGTCAGGAAGGAGGTATTTTTAGTCTGGAAATGGTGCTCTACAGCACTATGAAATTGCATGCTAAACATCCTGTTTTACCAAATTTCTACTCAAACTTTGATTTTTCCACTGGCAGCAAAAGCTGAAAATATTGCTGTTACAATTTCTAGGTGTTGAAACTATTGCAATTTTTGAAACAAAAATCTACAAGAGGAGGCGTCTGATAAAGACGTCATTTTGTCCTTTAATTGAAATACTTGGCAACTAGAATATAAATATAAAAAAAAGAAGTCATCACATATTAGTGAAGCTTTAATGAAGTGACTTCATTCATTTGCATATCACAATTGCATATCAGTTGTGGTACTTTTGTCTTTTTAATATGGTCCTATTTATCTCGTCTCACTTTCATTATAATCACGGTGTTGGCATTTCATTACTACCTTTATTTAAACTCTCAGTACCCACATTGTTTATACTTCACAATCTAGCATTATTTGGACTACTTTTCTTCCAGATGGGGAGTTGAAAAACTCATGGAAATCTGTGAAAAAAGAGACAGGAAGTGGGCTGAGCTACTTGTCACCCTCAGTCACTGTCTCACCGCCTTCACTGCCACCACAGGGAAGTTGAGAGTAGGGGTGGAAGTTCCCAGCTACAACACAATGCCAATCTCACGTTACAGCAGGACCAAGTTCTACTAAAAATGCAGGTACAGCATGACAAATTGAAAAGAAATGTGAAAGCACTAGCCTTGGGTGAATTTTAATGTTATTATTGTATTAATCAAATGGCTTCAAGAAACTAGAAACAGAACATTTATAATACTTTCTTGGGATTTTTCGTAAGGAAAAAAAAATCATCCCAAATAAAACAAAGCAAAAACAAACAAAACAAAGCCAAACAAAAGAACCCCTTCAAACTATTTATATGTTTCACTTTTAAAGACAAAAATTCTAACCAAACTTCCTCTTTTTCTTTTAAATGTACACAGAAATTCGATGATGTCTGTTCTCTATTATAGAAATGCTTAACTCATGGCAAGCCTCAAAAAAGAAGACTTGAAAAAGCCTGTAAGAAATAAAATAGACTGCAGTTGCCTGCTGAATATCACATCATATATCTCACCAGAAAGAAAAGCCATCAATTTATCAAAATGTATCTGAAAGGGAGAAGTTGAGTCAGTTCCACATGGCCAGTCCTTCTGACTCTTTAATGGATACATTTTGAAGCATCACTGCAGATAACAAGGCAAGAATTACTACTAATTTTGTTATGTTAAAACTATGTTTTGGTGCTCCCCAATTTCTTTGGGCTCACAGGAAACAAAATTAGTATAAACACATTACCATGTTAACTGTACTCAAAATCCCATGGACAAATGTATCCCTCAACATCCATCTTCAGAGCAATTAAGAAAGATTAAACATCGCTAATAACCCATTTTTGTTTCGCTTTTGTTTCTCTTCTGTTTCACAAATGTTCATCCTCCCCACTTCATAAATCTTCATTATTTGTCACACTCCATATTGATTTTTTTCCTACTGTGTCAGTAAAGTAACTTCTACACACATGTGAACTGTTAATTAGCCGGGATCACTTTCAGAAAGTTTGCCTTTCCATGCGAACAACTTTATATAAACCAAATAGTGACTACATATCTGTGTTTTGCTGTTGCCAAGTCCATGGGATCTGATGCTTGGCTACATAATTTCTTATTTTATATACAGTGTATATATACATAAATGTATATATATACACATATAGACACACATATATACATATATAAGTATATATGTATACATTCACACACATATAAAATATATGTATGCATTGTTTTTTGCAAATGAAATCAGAGAGCAAGCACAACAAGACTGACCTGACTTACCTGTACTAGGTTCACAGTCAATGAAATCTTCATCATCACTGGAACATTCAGCTGATGAAACGATGTCATCTGTTGTCTAGCATGCGAAGCAAAGAAACAAAGGAAAAAAAATAAGAAATTTGCAAGGCAAGGAGCTATTACAGAGGCAGCTAAATATCGAAGGGAAAAAAAATGTCAGTAGTGCAATTTTAAAAATATTTAAATTGTACCAAGCACTGCAGCTATGCCTGTGTAAATGTGTCCTCCACTAAGTTGGAGTCTGCTGTTGGACAAACAGTGCTTATCCTGGGCTGTTCAATATTTCAGGTGTGCACAGGTGCTGTGCACCTGCTGGGCTGTTTAGGGCAGCAGGTGGATCACACTGACGGAGTACAGTGGGCTACAAAGCCTGCCTGGCTGGCAACCTGCCCTCCAACAGCCACTGTAGATGGGTCTGCTTGGAAGAACCTGGGCTCCTCGCTAAGTACCAGGCTCAGGTAGGGCCAGCCAGAAGGCACTTGCTGAGAGGCTCACCATGTGAGCCATGCTCAGGCTGAGCATGCTTTCTGCAAAGAAAAATATACAAGGTAGATCCAGATAATATCCATCACTCAGGCAGCTAGCAGTACTCTGTGCTGATGCACCACTCTCAGGCAGATATAATTCCTGCTGTTAACACACTTCTTGGGATGGAAATTGGGAATTTACCCAGACAGTAAATATCTGTGCAACTCATTTGTTACATGATGAAGAACTGCTGCATATGTCAGGTACGCCCAACATGCAACTTCACCTCCTTACTTAGCGAGTGAACAGAGATGCAGATGCAAGTAGGTTGACCAGCTGAAAAGTCTGGTTCTGAAAGGGTTAAACCAAACTTAGGCCATTCACAACCCTTACAGGTTTCACCACATCCCTTTGCATTTCCACATTTCCAGCTGGTGATATTTTCTTCTTATTTTTGATTTTTTTAAATTTATTTTTTTAATTTTTTTTTAATTTTTGTATGTGTACTGGTCTAATTAATGAGCAGCATGTACTGCAGCATGTTAGAGAGACGTGTACTGGTGTCTCTTCCCAGCAGCATCTCCTGCCTGTAATTGCTGCAATTAGTTGAATTAGTAATGCAGACCATTAGGGAGTCTGTGGCAGCCTCTGGACACAGGTTGTAATGTTCCTGCAGACAATACAAAATTACCCCAGCTCAGCAGCATTGGCTCAACCACAGCTTCTGATGAAACTGTCTCCCTTAACAACTTTTCTTTGCAGAGAGCTGCCTGTTCTGCTGATCAGTGGCATGACTCCTGAAACAAAACAACTGAGAAGCTCCTCGTCAGGCAGGAAGCACTGTTGAACTCAGGAGCAGGACAGCTGCAGCTCAGTATTCTAGGTGAATATTTCTGGGAATCTCACATCTCAACAAGACTTTCAAATCCTTATTCCTGAAAAACACTCTCCAGTTTTAAATAAAGTCTCCTTTACATTCTTATATCTGCTGTGTCTGTCTCCAACACGTTTCCTCCTCCCTTTACGTAAGAGTTCTGAGGACTCAGCCTTTTCTCTTGCCTCCCGTGCTCCTAGCACTATGAAATACCTCTGACCCCTGCCAGAAGTTCCTTGCACTCCCCCTCTCTGTTTATATTTGAGCTAAGGGGAAAAAAAGAGAACCAAGAAGTTGGCCAGAAAGATCAGACTGAACCTGACATTCCTTCAGTCTTGATTTCAGTGGCTTAGGTTGAGCCAAGAAAGAAGAACAGGATAGGTCAGTTGCAAGTAAAAATTATAAAAACAGAGTATCTGGAATAAAACCAGTCACAAAGTAAGGGAATCCCTATTTGATGTGTTACTCAGTCATACCCAGCATCGCCATTTGGCAATGTTCTGTGGGATGCTATCTTGCAGTAGTTTCATGCTTAAATACTTTCATTACATACTTTTAAAATCTTGCTTCAATGGGGAATCAAGCTTAAAAGGAACTGGAGGTAGTATACTCCTGCCTCACATGTCAAGGTCATTTTTTTAACATCTTTCAGTCATAGAAAATGGAAGAATTCTGTTGAAATCCTGGTGATTTCTCTTAAGACAAGCTGGCTTTAAAATATTGTCTGCTCAGCGAGGGGACGAGACAGGAGGAATGCACAAAATAGAAATTTACCTTTTTTCAATTCTTCTGGTCTTGTCACATATATTTTAGAAAATATTATTTACCCCCAGGAACTTTATAACTTATACAATGCTCACATCCTCCAACAGTGAAATGCAGCCGTCCCTCGGTGAGAAGATATTAGTTTTTAATTGCCCCGATGTAAAGTAATTTAGCAAAATTTAGTAAACAAGGCTATACTGCTAGAAATTGGTAAGCAGGTGAAATGTAGTTAGTGGAACCGGAGATTTATACTGTTGTTGTCTAAAGTAAAGGATAGCACTGTGAATAAAGAATTAATTAGGGATAGCACTGTGAATAAAGAACAAATTATCCATCACTACTAGAAGACCTTGCTCAGACAGTGCTAAAACCCCGGCAATTGTTTTGATTTCCAGGTTAAATTTAGATCATATGGATTTTGCTCTTAGTTGAAGATCTGACAATTCACACTTATAGAAAAATACTGATGTTTTGCTCCAGTAGAAAATAAACATAAAAATCATAATGTGTTGTTGTCACTTATCAGCTGCTATACCTATTCAGTTGCCCACTTGCTCAGACCTAAGAGCTTCGTGCAACATTAATGTGGAATCAAATCCAATTGAATTGACAATGTGATTCAGTATTTGTAAAGAATAAGGAGTTCCTTTATAATTACTTTTTTCTCTTGCTTATTAAGGACATTATATGAAACCAGAAGGAGAGCAAGCCCCCCCCCGCTTTATTTTTTTTAACTGGGCACCTCCTTGCAACAGGATACTGGTTGGTAATAGAAGTTTAGAGCATTTTGGAAGTGATCAGCTAAATTAAAGGTCAAAACATCCTTCTAGAGCTATTAATTACTCTACACCTAGTTCGGGAAGTCCCTGTGCCACAACCTGAAAAGTCATGGAGCCTGGCCCTTGTTCCTCTTCTTGTTCAATTTCCCCTCTAATAAGCAGCTTAAGGCAGTACATGCAACATATTTATGCTGCACTCTGATATGTGTACTAGATTTCCTGCTATAAAATCCTCTTGCAGCCTCTGTTGGTTCTGAACAGAGAAGGGCACAATCAGCCAGACTCAGACAAAATGCAAATGTGTGATGTGCAGTACTCACCAACCCTGTCAACTACAACCTCTTTTTGCACTTTTTCATGACTGGTTCCACACTTGATTTTATCAATTAATCTCCATCTTTTCTCCCTGTCTCCACTGCATGCTATTCCACCTGATATTCCAGGTATTTTGCTTTGTGATTGCTCTTTATCCCATCCTGCTGATTTTGTATGTATAAAAGTGAAGGTTAGAAACAGGAAAAAACCTCCAGAAGTGGTGTTAGATTTAAGTCAAGGTCATTAACGAGATCTCTAGAAACCACAGAAAAGATAAGTACACTAATCTGTCTTGCCATTTCCTATCTTGTATTTTTAATCTCAGTACTTTCCATCACAATTCATCACTAACTGATGTTCTAGTCCCACCACATATTGGTTTTCCATACGCCTTCCGCTCAGATACCAACATCTGAATCATCCCAAAGGAATAAAGCTATTTCAGTGAGAAAAAACAGCAAATTCCTGACCACAGGAACAGGTCAAGGAAACACCCAGAAGACCATCACTTCTTGTAACAGGAATCTGTACCTTTCAAGACCCTCCTGGAGCTGAGAATTTTCACTGGATTTTTATTAAACTTGCTGCTTCCATAAGACAGGAGAGGCTAGTGAGCAGAGACCCTAGAAATTTCTCCACTAACATAATTTCTTCTCATGGGAAACAGCTTACTGTGGGGCAGTAAGCAAAACCACTACCCCATTTCTAGTCCCTTTTCCCAATTTTTGAAATGGTTCTCATTATACTCAGCCATTGGTCCCAGGGGATGTAAGCAGATTAATTCTTTAGTGTCTGCCCAATGATCTAGGGATAGCAAATGCTAAACATTCTTATGTACAGGCAACAGGATAGTAATGAACTTCTCCATATGCTGTGATGGAAACGATGTTTGTGTTTTCATTGGAAAGAACATGAGAGAGAAAATATTTCTCCCTTCCCTATATTAGCTAAATTCTATATTAAAAATAATAAGTCACACTATACTATTTTAAAATATGAATTTCATTTTTAAAGAATCCCAGCTTTGAAATTACTTGGCCTGTATTAAAGGCCATAAAACTAAAGATAGGTATTATAATAACTTTCAATAAAATCTCTCTCTGGCAGGAACCCTTTTTATTCCTTCCTCTGAAAGATTTTTTATGGCATTTATATTATTATTTTTTCTCTCCCTCTCTCTAGTGTTTAATGAAATTGCCTTGGAATAAAACCAGGGTAGGAAAAACTGCTTAACTCTGAGTCCACGCCAGAGGATTTATGGGCATATTTACCTTCAAATTCTTTCAATTTCACTGAATTGGCCCCCCATTCCTTTCCATGAATTATTAGTTCTGTAATCACCTCCTCCTAATTATTCACTCTAAGGGCCTCTTCAATCTTGACACGGTGATGGTTCTACAATCTTTGTTCATTACACTGTACATACTGGCGTGGGATGCATAGTTTTATTTAATTTGGCATGGTGTGGCAAGATCTGCTCAAGATGACTCCATTCCTGTCCAATCTTTCAATTGCCCGAAGCCCTAATTTATGTATCAGATCCATAACCTTTGCTCCTTTGTCCTACACAGAATGGCAGGTGCTGAATCTTCCTTTTCCCAGTTGCAAAGGTTTTTTTGACACCTTGCTCTTTGGGTGCATCACTATTTGAGAAAGATTAAGCATGCTGGGTAAAATAAGCTCTGCCACAGAACAGCTTTATGAAATTATAAAAAACACACCCAAGAATAATGGCGTTCTCCCTTCTAGAGGGAGAGAAAAGACAAGGACCCATAAATTCAAACCCCAGACAAGTTCCTGCAGAATTACACACTTGGCAGTTACTTCACTCGGTAAAGCAGGATTCAATTTTCCTACTTGCCTTTTTCCTGAAATTCTTCTGCACACTATACACGTTACTTCCAATTCAACACCATTATTTGAAAAGCAACACTTAATGCTTTGTTGTGAGAGAAGCGTAAATCTATTTGCCACCAAGGAACCACAATTTACAGTACTTCTTGAAATATGACCATCACAAAATGCCAGGCACAAATATCTTCCCAAGAGCAGAGAAATACAGCTGTATTAACCTGGGCACTGCATTTGCCTTTCACACCTAAAATGTACAGAGCTGAAAGTCAACAAACTTTTCCTAAATACAATCACTTGACTCCCTCCACTGCTTCCACATGGCTATATTTTCTAAATATCTCAAATTTACTATGGTATATGGACTATGTATTTTCTTCTATGCATAACAGCGTGGAGTAAAAACACTCCCTCCGAATAGCAAAAAGTAAGTGATGCTGTTCAGACTTCTAGAAACCAAGATGCTTCTTGGCAAAGAATAGGCTCAAGGCATTTGCTGTCTTGCAAAAGAAGATAGCAGATGAAGTGCCTGTCTCATTAGGTGTCATTTCTAGCTTGAATACCTCCACCTTTTGTGCTTTAGTAACTGGGCTTTTTAAACAACCTTTCGTATTCTGTTCACACTATTCAATTAAATGAGAATCCTTCATCTGTCCTTTCTACATGTTACATTTGTTTCTCACATTTAATTAATCTTTATTTGCAAAATACCCTGGAGTTCATTATGGTATACCAGACCTGAGAGACTGAGTCTGGACAAACTGAAACTACTACATACAGATAGAAAGAATCTGCATACAAATGGAAAAATAGAAATGTTGCAAAAATCATAATGAAGTATTACAAAAGAAGCTGCAATTTGGGACTCTATAAACTTTTAAGGAGAGGCTTGGATCTACTGTCTTTTGCTAAAGGGTATTAATCCTCTCCATCTCAATAGCACCAGATAGAACAACATGTATTTTTTTATCATGGGACAGACACAGTCACAAATATGTGCAAGCTCTTTGTGCCCCCACATATGAATGCTGAGGTTGTGTCTGCCTCTGCAGAGGCAATGCATCAAAGAACATGAAACTAGTAATTTTTCTTCATATAGCTCATTTGAGGTAAATACAAAAGCAAGAGGACCAAATCCTCTGTTTGTTTAAATTGGCATTGATTTCAACCAGACTGCAACAACTTGCAGCAAGAGAGAATAACTCATTACATTTAGTTTTGGACAATTCAATGCCAAAAGATTAAGAGTAATTTTTGTCAATTCAGAGGAGAACCACTGAAAAGAACTTGAGAGATGTATGAATGAGACAGGTTTAGTAAAACTAAATGTCAGAATTTGACTTAACAAGGACTTAAGGTACGATAAACTTCTACAGATGTCACAAAGGACATCAGGAAGAAAGATGAACTATTTAGAGTGCTTCAAAAAAAGACAAAATTAAGCAAGAAGAAAAAAAAAATAGAAAGTGTTATTTTCACCAAGAAAAATCTCAGTAGTGATCTTTGCCAACTATGGAGAAGTCTTCTCAAGGAACTAGCAGAAACCATTAGCACTGAGGTCAAGAAGTTGCCCAAACCATGCAGGTACAAGTACCATTAGTGTATATGCCCTAGTGGGGAAGAGCATGTTCCATCTCCCTTCAATCCAATCTAATTCACTCTGAATCAAGTCAGCATTTGCATCCTCTCCAGCACTGTGTAATAGAAACATATTACACATTTCTCTCTGTCATTGCAAAGCAGGCAGCAAAGCTATGCAGCACAGCCTTTCAGTTAGCTGTGCTCAGAGCCACAATCACAGAATATTCTGAGTTGGAAGAGACCCACAAGGATCATCAAAGTCCAGCTCCTGGCCCTGCACAGAACACCCCAAGAGTCACACCATATGCTTGAGAGCATTGTCCAAGTGCTTCTTGAACTCTGTCAGGTTTGGCGCTGTGACCACTTCCTTGGGGAGTCTGTCCAGTGCCCAGCCACCCTCTGCGTTAGGAACCTTCCCCTAACATCCAACCTAAACTTGCCCTGACACAGCTTCAAGCCACTCCCTTGGGTCCTGTCACTGGGGCTGGTGTGGTAGCTCCCGAGAGGCTGGTAGGTAACCAGCAGACGTGTACCCTGCAACAGCAGCCCAGCAAAAATGCGTCTCCTGCCTGCATGTTCCTGGCTGGATATAAAAGCTGATTTGCTGTCAAATTATAGCATTAAGTAGGGATCATGAGAGAGCTACCCCTTAACAAAATCAGCCATTTGTCCACTACTGTGGCAGACAACAGATTAAGGAACTAGGCAGTTAAGTAAGAGAAAGCAAAAAATAATCTTCCCAATTGTATGTCAATCCAGATTCATGGGCAGTCATGATTAAAAAGAGCTTTGAAAGCTTGAATTAGTCCTTTGAAAACCAAAAGCCTGTCTCACTAAAATCAATAGTTCATTAAGACTGTAAAGTCTGACTCTTCTGGACCAGGTTTGACGCCAAATTTCAGGGACTTTGTTCTGTGCCTGAGCTATGGAAAGACAACAGGGAAAAATCATGTTTCTGCCTTTTGTCTCTGTCTGCTGGCAGTGGGAAGGGTTATGATGTTGTGAGGGAGTGTGAGCAGAGAGAGAAAGAGAAGGGAGCGCAAAGAGGGGAGAAAGGAAAGAGGGGAGGATTAATTCATCTGTTGTTCAAGGCACCCTGACAGGGGAAAGAGAAGTTTTGAACCACAGCAGCTTAACCCAACTTCAATGTACCTTCCCAAAAGCATAAGGAATGTAATTCTTCGTGGTGTTCTGCTGATAAGCAAATCCTCCTAAATCCTTTCAATTTATTTCTTGGCCTGAAGAAATTAAATACTATTTAGGAGCTAAATAAATAAAAAAATAAATAAAATTTCATTTCCATGAATCTAGATTGGTTGTTTATTGATTACATATGCCCACAGAGCCACTTCTTTTCTATTTCTTTCCTTTCCTAACAGAACAGGCTCTTTTTGTCTTGAACTAGGGCAGGATCAACTGGCAAGTCTTTTCCAGACTACCGAGTGTAACCATCAAGATTTGCAAGGGCTGTAAAATACCATTTATTGGTTTTAACATAAAAGATACAGCTTTGGTGTGAGAGGAGACTCTTTTTCCCCTCTTATCAACCAATTTCTCCTTTCCATGTGAATTTTCCTTCTTCCAAGAAGTATCTTGAGGATGAAAGTTGTGTGTCTATACACTGAAGTAATTTTCTCAGTACAGTGTCTCTTGGAGTAATCACACAGGAAGAACGTTCACACTGAGTGCATGTTTCATCATTTGATACAGCTTGTGCTCCTCTCCTACTATATTTTCATTTCTTATTGAAAGGACTGTTACTTGAAACAGAAATCATCAGTCCTCTGTTTTAAGCATAACCCCAGTTATGCAGATGGTGGTGATGCAGCTAAAAACTCCCTAAGAAAAGTACAGAAGGTGTATCCATCATGAACTAAAGTAACTAAAAAGCTTGATGCTAAAAATCAAGCCACTACAGCTGACCCCACAACTCCCACCCTAAAGTCAGTGAGAGCTGCTGGAAGGACAATTTGCTGAAATTCAAGCACTGCTAAGGAGTCTGACTTTCTGAATATCACATCATTCTACACAGTGGTGTTTCCCAATACTTGTCCAAAAGTCTTCAAATGAAAGACATTTCTTGCAGAAAATGGTTTGAAAATAGATTCAGAGTGGTCTCCCCTGTGCCATTATCCCCCTCCGAAGAACCAACAACCAGCTGAACACATGGGGCAGCATAAACTTCAACTTCCTGCTCTCCTCAGCATCTGCTTAAAGCAGGACAGAGGAAGCAAAAGCTGAATAAAGATTCTAATCGGTATGTAGGAAAAAGCCAGATTATTGCCAGAATTTAGCCTCCTGCTGGTGTGGGCTCTAGCCCCTCATGCACACATTCTAATGTATTATCTTAAACTGCCACAGAAATAATTGTATTAACACACTGGTCTATGAACTACACTTGATGAAAAATAAAATGCTATGTATTTCACCAGGGCAGGGCAAATCACTGGGATGCAGTAACTTTTTTAATTGCCCCAGTCCAAATTGCCATAGAAATTGAATCAGAGCTCACATGTTACTTGATTTTATATTCCTGATATTGTCATAAATTCACTATCTGACATCAGTAAAATTGCCCCCTTTCCTCATGCTTCTGTTTATATTGCCATAAAATGGGGAGAAAACAGCTTCTCTCCTTGCTTGGCACATAATCAGAATTTTAGTAAACATTTTACACTCTCAAAGCAAAGCCTAAATACAGAAAACTCCTTTACATTTAGTAAAGGGAAGCCTATGTTTCAGAAAGTTAGAGACTCAAATGATCTGAGATGAATCAGCTGCCCTTTGAAGGCTCAGCCTCTAGTAAGAGTAAATGGGTTTTTCTTTGCGTGCTAGCTGGCACTTAATAACTGTGTCAGAAGAATATTTTTCATTTACACTTTGCTCCTTTGCTGGAAATCAATATGTCGTTTGCTGGCATTTTCTCCTGGACATCTTTATTTAGCTTGTCTTTTTTCCTCAGAGGGGAGGGAATTGTATTTGATTTTGTTCTGTTATTGATTGGATCACTATGAGCAAGAAATAAATAACTAAGCACAGCACAGTAGCTTTAATGACAATCTCTTAAGCCTCAAAATCTGCACACCGTGTTGCACTCTCCCTTAACACATGATTCAAGAGAAATAAATCTGTAAAGAACAGTTACTATGCAGCAAAGAGGTAGTCACATATGCAATTGAACTGGCCTTTCTACCTATGTGATCACTTATTAAAACCATAAAAGTCCTGTTTCTATTAAAGCAATACTCTTGCTGCTGTAGCACCTACTGCTGGGATCTCATATTCTCTTCCAAATGAGGCTTAGTGAGAAATTAAAGATATGGGAGATCATCTCCCAGCAGACATCGTTCCCTGGAGAACACATGAGCATGTTCACATATTAAACCCTGATGGCAGTAGGGCCGAATACCTGATCTACAAAAGGTCAGCGAGGCTCCACAGGAATCCTGCCAGCATCTGACGGCGAGTGATGGGCAGGCCAGTCCTAGGGGCTGCACAGGAGCTGCCCATCGTGTTTTCTTCGACTGGGGAGCTCTTTGCTGCCTCCCCTGCTCCTCTCTTAGTTTCTCCTACTCATTAAAACATTGGCCACAAACAGTTGGCACACACAACTGTAAAATTCATAAAGGAGAAAATACCCTGGTATGGTCCAAAGTGTGGCACTTAAAATCTAATGCGACAGGGTATGTTATTCATAAAGTAACAATAAATGTAATCACTCTGAATAAATGTGCCTTAAAACAACTTCTGCAATTATTGTAAGTACCTCTGAGTGCAAAAAGATAAACAACTATCTTTGAATATTTGCATTAATGTGCTAGACTATTCTTGCCAGACAAATATTCCTCTTTCTCTCCAAACATTAACCCACACTTAGAAAATGGCATTTAAATACTGTTACTCACAGGATTCACACATTAGCTCACAAGGGGAAGGCAGTTCCCACACATTTAAATGCAGAATAAACATAATGTAGAACAAATAAATGCAGAATAAATCCTGGACCACTAGGTAGAGATCAGTACCTAGAACTACTCCTTGAATAACATTATAGAGCACAACATTTAACAAAGGAAAATAGCCACTAAATACCTATATGTAAGCATATATACAAAATACCTGCTAAAAAAGGGCTATGAATGGTTTTAATTTAATTAAACAATAAGAAGTTTAAAAACACAAATGTCACAAAAGTGGCTGTGGTAGAACTCAGATTTTCCAGGAATGGTGACAGCATCTTAACTACAAGTCCATCCTTCCTCTCTCAATATAGGATGTAAATGATTGTCAGCAGCTACTACAGAAACATCTGTTTATTCAACAAAAGGCATATATTACCATTAACCTATTAACATACTGACATTACCATGGTCAAATATAATAAAAATTAAATTAAACAGTTCTAGATATTATTTCACCCAGCAATACAACTGCCAAACATCTAATACTTTAAAACCATGTTTTTCTATCCTTAACTTTCTTTTTCCTTTTTAAATTTGAGTAAACTAACACCTTTTCTGGAGGGACAGGGAACTGACTTCGCACCACATATTAGCAAAGAATATGTAACAAAAGGGTAAAGAGGGCAAGGAAATCAGTACCACCCACCACCACCACCAGGGATCATGGGGGAAAAGGTAAGTAAGTTGAAGCCAGCAGTTTGTCTAGTCATAACTTGAACAAGGAAAGAGCTCTACTCCCATCAAACATATACCCATCAGCTTAAAAAACCATCCTTGGTCCATCAAGTGCTGGATGAAACCTGGTAAACTTCAACAAGACCTAAGAGCCACCGAATTTAAAAGGTGGCACCTGCTGCATTTTCAGACTTAGGCCCTACTCACACTAGAGAGATTACTGATATTACAGAGATGAGGGCATACGCAGGATGGCAGAGCTGCTCCTTTTAGGTCCAGCAATGTTGACTGAAGAAGGCTTTTTGTCGGCAGTTACACCACCTTTGAGTGTTGCCAGCTAAGCTGACATTAATTGGCAGAGTTATATCCATATCAGGATTTTGACTGGCAACAGCATGTAAAATCAAAGCAAGTGCATTTCTGCACTGTGGGACATGCAGTGAGGTTGACAGAACTCCAGAATATAGTACTGTATTCCTTTGAAATGTATCAGGATGGAAAAAGTGTTTCTAAAGAATCCTGGAATTGTCTCCAATTATTAGCAACTGTTATTAATGGTCTCACAGTTACTAGCAGGCATATAACTTCAATCAGGAATTTGCAAGTAAAGGACTGCAGTCAGTGAGATACCTTTTGATTCAGAAATCTCGGGTCAGAGGGCTCCATTATTTTCACCACCTCTGATCGCCCATTTTACACAAGTGTGGAATTACAGAGAAGAGCTGAGTGCCAGGATGCCTCTGCCACTGATTTGCAATGACCCTTAACAGGGCTGCCAATGTGTCAACACGCCACTGCTTAATCTTTAAGATATTGAAGATACAAATGTATCTCTTGGAAGCCAATGTTTATAAACTGCTCTGAGAATACCTTGAGGACAGTGCTGCGTAAAGCATCTGAAAAAAGATTATAGAATCCCGAATTCATTTGGGTTGGAAAAGATCTTTAACATCACTGAGTCCAACCATTAACACTGCCAAGCCCACTAAATCATGTCCCTAAGTGTCACATCTACACATCTTTTAAATACCTCCAGGGATGGTGAGTCAACCACCTCCCTGGGCAGCATACCCTGATTGTCTACAGTTCTTTATATTTTGTGGGCAGAAAAGACTCACACTGTCAAAATGGAACTCCCATATGGACTCTAACAAACTGTTATGCAGGGCTGAGGTAGGAGGGACGTAAGAAACATTCCGCTCTCTTTAATGCTTCTGAAATGAAATAAAATATTGGAAATGACTGCACAGTTCCTACAAATTTGGACTCCTACAGAAAGGAATTTCTTGCAAATTCTCCTCACCAGTGGAAAAAACCTGCAGTGCATATCTATAGAAATAAATGGCAACAGGGCTTAACACCAAAGGCAAATGATCCTCGGAAAAAGAGCCCTGCCATGGTGGACCACCAGTACTCATCCCATCAGAACACAGAACTCGCTTTCAGATAAAGCACAGCTTTTCCAACAGGTGCAGGGTAAAGCTCTGTAACCTCTTTACCAGGCAGCTTTGAATCTCAGCACCTCATAGGTAGTGGAACAAATTACCTGCCTGGTCCCAGGGTATCACTTTTACCTAAGTCTCCCACTTACCCAGAATGTGCAATTGATCGAAACAAATGCTACAATCTGACACCATGGAGCTCTTGACAGCTGTCAACTCATTAAGTTCTATTCACTGGCTTCCCACCTCCTTGCCAACATATTACATAAATTGCTTTTTAGCTGGCAGCCTTTTCCTTTGCCTGAAAGCCGTTTGTACTGAGCATGTTTAAGTCCATTGTTTTTTTTAAAAAATGAATTTATTCCCTTCCCTTTGGTAATTTGCCTTGCCTTGCAACAGTTTGGGCTGCAGGATACTGTTTCATTATCAAGCTGCAACTGGAAATGAATATTTTATAGCAGCTGAACAGAGGTTTGGCTGTAAATGACTATATCCTAATTACACAAAACAAAAGGAAGACAGAAAGAAAAATGAATTTAATTAATGAAATATTGATGCAATTTACAGACAAAGGCCTTCCCATTTAGAAGGGAATTCCTGCAATGTGAATTTTATAGAAAGTGTTGGAAGTTCAGAGCCTCCTTCGTGATTTATCTAGTTATGAGTCTCATATTTAATTTTTGCTTTTTTCAGACTCTTTAAAATGCCTGAAGGTATGTCTGGTATCTGTCCATACTAAGTCACAGATGCAAGTGCTTCAAATGCAAATATATGTTTATAATGACTGTTCAGTAAGAACATGTTAAAACAGAGCATAAGTGTAGTCATGCTAGCTCCAGCTCCATTGAAGCCTTGATTCCTGACCATGGCATTAGACATTTATGCTTGTTCACAGATAAAGGATAAACACAAGAGAAGCATGCAGAACTACTTTTATCTCACATATGCTAGTTGGAGTGGAAAGCATCACTTAGGAAGTGGTTATACCTGCAACTCTGCTGCATAGATTTTGTATTTCATGGCTCTTAATGGGCTTTTCTACCACATGCTGACATATTAGCTTTTAAAATATATTTATATTTTTTTCTAAAATATCATATGGCAGTGAATTCCACATTTCATGTAAAAGTACTTCCTCCTGTTTGATCTCAGCCTGCTCCTACCTTATTTCACTCCTCAGTCTTTGTTTCATGAGAAACTGTGAGCAGTCATTGCCTCGTCACAGTTTCTCTGATCCATTTTGATTTTAGAGACCTCTGTTATCAACATTTGGTTACCAATTTTTCATCATGAAGAATGTCAGCCTATTTAACCTCTCCTCATGTGGAAACCATTACATATCCTGCAGCTTTTTTATTTGTCATAGACTAGTTTTTGAGAGCTGGTGGCCAGAAAACTGCCTGCAATGCAGAGGGCAAGGCACAACACAGATTTATACAGTGGCACAATATTTTAGCTTTCTTCGCTATAACAATTTCTAAATTTCGGTTTACCTTCTTGCAAATACATGTCCAAAAGTAACTAAATCTGGCCATTTGTCAGCATAGAAACTAATTTTCAGTGTTCAGTGTGGTTAAGCACATACATAAATCAGTGCCCAATAACGCATTTTTTCTCTTATGGTCTTAGTTTCTGACATTTTTGAATTAAAGGCCCTACAACAGAAGTGATTTATTGATTCCTGAGATGCTTCAGAATGCCATCTGTTGAATTGTATATGGAGTGGGGTATACAAAGAAGCAATAAAGCTTTTAAGAGGATGCTGGATTTCTCAGTCATTCTAAGTCCAGTAAGCTGCCACCTTTCTGATGTTGCAGAAGGCACCTGAATAAGCTCCAGGGATACCTGTCAGATTCACAGAGACAGGAGGCAGAAGCAGAGTGTTGTAAAATATAATCATTTCAAATGGACTGGAGCAATCCACACAAGATCAGTAACAGAGAGAAGACTCAGTATTATAAAAAGAAATATGGAATGTATTCTTATACATTCCTGAAGTGAGGACACACTGTAGAATCTGCTCCAACTTGTTTCCTTATCTCTTTTTGATGGTAAATGGTCTTTATATCATGTATGTTGTAAAGTGAATTGGGCTTAAATGTGTCAAAATGCTGCCTGAATAAAATTAGATGAGAACAGACATGAGCTTTAAAGAAAATCACACACAGCTGTACTTTGTAGCCCAAAATACAGTCAAAATTGGAAAAAAATATGGCACGTTTGCAAAAAACCCCTTTTCTCTTCAAGCCATTTGCATCATTTTGGATGAGCATGACACTCCACCCTGGTGTGGACTCTACTGTCCACTAGGGATCAGTAACGAAATACTTTTAAGGAAACTACTCTGGTTTAACATTAGTAAGGTCAAAGAGAATGCAGACCAATAAATCCTAGAACTACAGCCCCAAGCAACCATAGAATCTGGTTCTATGTGAAACACAGTCTTCAGAAACTTGGGGGAGAAGCTATTGACTCTTGCCAGGTCAACCAACTGGATACCAGTAGGCAAATCTTTGCAAAAGCAAGAGAAATCATTGACCTGAAAGGATATAAACTATAATGTTCTATAGGTATAATTTCTTTAAATCCTGTATAGCATGCAAATGAATGTAAAGGACATAAATGAAAGCACAACTCCTATACAATTCCATACCTTGCCGTTGATTAAAAGCAAATATAATTTCTCATCCACTTCAGCAAAAAAGAGAAAAATATACCAGGAGTGACTGAATGAAATAAAGGGATAATTGACAAGTTTGGAAGGGAGACAGATACCTTTCACAGACTTCACTTACATCTTTCCCTGTGCTATGAATTGTTTTCTAGACTTTAGTCTCCATCTCCCACTCAGTGTTTCCACCTTCAGCCCAAAGCTGTCAAAGTCAGTCTGCTCCTACTGTGCCTCTCCCTCCCCTGCATTATTACCGCGCTCAGGAGCTTTGGTCTCCTACTTTCAACATTACTCCTCTTTTTCTCTGCCACCCCTTCTTCTTTCAGACTCTGAGGAAAGCTGAGTGGCTCTTTAATACCAACAAAGATACTGATCGTGACTCAAACACAGGCTTTTGGATTTGCAGGGAAAAAATTCTTTAAATTACACATTATCAGAAAACATAAAGCTTATATGTGAAGATACAGCAGCTATTACCTGAATTTTGACAATAATGATATTACCCACAGCCTCAAATCAGATCAAGACCCTGTTATTCAGATACTACAGTATAAACAGGATAAAAGAGACCTTGTTGCAAGTACTGCTGTTTAGGGGAAGAAGCAACATATTTAGTATAGCTGACAGGGAAATTACAGCTCAGTTTTATGGTAAGTTATGATGTTAAAAGATTAGCTTTTGTTCTATGCTTGAACAACACCAAATGCCCTTTCAAAAAAACCTCAAAACTAGAATGATATCAAAGTATCAGTCTTCAGATAATATTTTTTTTTTACTTGCACCTACATTTCAGACATATCATTCAGTATGTGCATGACAGAAAAGCACCCACTGGACACCTTGGAGGGTGTAGCCCCCACAAAAGGATCCAGGCTTGACATCCATGCTTCTGAATAGCTAAAAGCAGGGAAATTTCTCACTGCATCAGGAGCGTAGGAACAAGAACCTGCAACGTCTCCTTCCCTGAGCGGTGCCCCAGTTGCAGCCTGCTGTGGTGAGAGAGCCTCTCCCCCGTCACATGACAACAGAGAGCACGTCAGAAGACAGCCTTAGGAAATACCACTTATAGCCAAGATTAATGAAAGTGCAGAGGAAGTATGGGCAGAAAATGACTATTTGGCTAAACATGGGTTCCTTAATCTGGTTAACCTTGAAGATTTCCAAAGAGGCTAACAGAGACCTTGTTTAGGAAGGTAGTGCATGTGTAACACTAACTGAGATTATACCTTAATAATCTACAAAATAACATTACCAAAGATTATATATATGCTTGTAGGGCCTTCCGACAAGAACAACTTCAGGGGAAAAAAAAGAAAGAAAAGAGAGAACAAAAATGTAATTGCCTGCCTATCAGCTCCACTATCATAATTACTTTCAAACTCTTGACATGGGTTGAATCAGATGAACACCAAATCAATTTCTGCAGCCAGCAATCATTGCATTCTTAGCTCATAAATTAAAATGTCACTGGTAGACTGAGTACAAAATAATGGCTGTTTCAGTATTTTACCCTGCAGAGAGAGCAACTTCTTTCTCCCATTTGTGAGGGTAGCTTGTATATATCCTTAAGCATTGTACACTACATTACACACATCTAATTCAAACCAAAGTTTGCACAGCTGGATCCCGCACAGGAAAACACAAGAAATCACACACTACTTACAGAGTGGGGTAGTGATATCCCCCTGGGTGTCCAGAGCCCCATTCTAGATGTGGGGAGATGGTGACATGGGCTTTTCTCTTGCATCTGCATGACAGCAGCATTGCAGTATTGGGGATTTGCTGGCTGCACATTGGTTTGGGGAGGAAGTGCCTTAAGCCTGCACTGCACTGTCCTCCCCTTCATCCCCTTCTGACCTGCAGTGAACCTCATCAGGCTGAAGTGAGTAGAGGGCTCCCCAATACAAGGAAAATTGTAGAAAAAAGCCCTCAAATTTTAAGGCCAGAAACTATTCACTGTTGTGCTTTCTTTAAGGAATAAAGTGATCAGATCAAACTGATGAGTCAGTAGCATATGTTGAAACCTGACCCATACGAATAAAGTGTTTAATTTCATATTATCTTTTGTGTTTCATTTCTGAGTCTGAGTAGACATAATTTAATGGGCCATTCTGTGCCCAGTACCTTGCCTATCATCTCTCACACTCTATTTTAAACTTTGCAGCTGAGGGTCACAGAACCAGGCCACTGAGTTCACTCCTCATGTAACTAGTATCAAGATACCACATTGTTTTCTCATTTTTAGGGGCTTTTGCACTTTACATAACCTTTAAGTGCATTTTATAATTGAAGCACATTGCCTAATTTTTACCTAAAGATTGAGATAATATTTCCTCATATAATGTGACTAGCCAAGCCCCAAATTCCCTGTTTGTACCTTGAACTATCTCTAACATCATACTTACTTTCCAAAAGATAAAACTTCACACACCTTCCTCTCTCACCCACCCCAGCAGGAAGGAGCTGTGAAGACCAACACTGGTTGAATTCCCAATTGCTCCAAAATTCTCCTCCAAAGCTTCAGCTCTAGAGACCAATGAACAAGACATCCAGCTGTACTAGCAAATCCAGCTGATAATTTTAAATGCATTTCTGTAGCCAGTGTCAGTATTCAGAGTCTTGCCTCGAGGGATATCTTTGAAGAGCTCAGGATTTTTCTTCTGCTCTTTCTAGCCTTCAGAAGCTGAGCTATAAATTCATTGAAACCTGAATAAAAAGTACTTCCTTATTTAGTAAAAATAGGATTGCCTATCACTTCAACCCAGCCAGCAGCCAGTACATAGAATTTCTGGAGTGCTGCATTTAGGGAAAGTCTCCTCTCTTCCTTGCAGTTGATTACTTCTCTTGTTTAGAAAGAGAAATTTCACTTTAAGTGGAATGGCTGACTCTTTACCTGATCAGTGGGATAATTTTACCTCATAGATGAGATTAGCCAAATGATCAAAAAGTCTTGTATGTTTATCAGTAAGTTGCCTGCTACTGTCTTCCCTGGGGAGCTCTGCATCTTTGTGCAAAAGCTTTCTGCTCAGCTGTGCCACCTGAGAGCTGACAGCTGATCCCACTGGAGCTCAGCAGAGCTGAGACAGCAGTGCTCTTGGATCTCGATGATATTGTCATTAGTACAGCACAGGAATGGCAGTAGGTGCAGACTCATCAAGTACACAAACCACAGAAAAACAAGGAACCTGTAAAGGTGCAGGAACCAGTACTCAGCT
The DNA here is from genome assembly GCA_013397895.1 of Origma solitaria. NCBI lineage: Eukaryota > Metazoa > Chordata > Aves > Passeriformes > Acanthizidae > Origma > Origma solitaria. Next base: position 1,707,781 of record VZRL01002680.1, on the reverse strand, counting down.
GCTCCAGTTCTACATCATATAAAGCAATGAATAAACTTAGTCTTCAGGACCTCTTCATTCAGATGACTTCCATTTTGGGTAGAAACCCATTTCTAATTTTCAGCTGTAACTTATTCACAGTTGGGTACCAGCCATTTTGGGCCATGCAACCCTTTTGTTTAAATACATATTTTCCCAGCCTCCTCTTTGTAAACAGAATACAGTTTTAGAGAGCAATCATATTTCTTTTATTCATTCAGTATGCAAGCTAAAGAAATTAAATTGTGAAATATTTCTTCTCCTAAGATTGACTCCGAATTCACAATTCGTCCCTCAAAACCTTCTCTGTACCCGTGCCAAGTCCTTCCAGTCATTCTGGAACGTGAGCAGATATGCTCTGAAACAGCACTGAGCAAACTTGATTTTTTAAAATAAAATACTTTAAAGAACAACTCTGCTGTAGTAAAATAGTGGTATGTTTGTGTGAAGAGGTTTACAAGTTCTTTACTTTCACAAGTAGAGGAATGCAGCCAATTATGTTCTGTCAGATAGAAAACCAGGTTTGCTACCAGTTTTATCTCAGCTGCCATTCAGAGACACCCAAGAAATCTGACACCAGCTCTTAAAGGGATGTCTAGTGGCTTAAATGCAATGAGGATCAGCCCAACATAATCTTGAATGAATTCAATGCAGACCATCTACAACATGGCTGGAAACAGAAATGTGTGCCTCGCTTGAGCACAGAAGGAAGTAAAGAGATCAAGCTGAGAAAAAAAGGCAGTTACTTTTCAAATTGCCATCTTTTATCTCCGAAGAGACACAAAAACCAGAACTGATAACTGTCTTGATATGTTATCAGTTATAATAACTACATTACAGAGATGCAATACAGAGTAAGTCCTCAGAAATTCCAAACTTACAAATCAAATATAATGAATAAATGAGAAAGCCCCACGTTCCATTTCAATTCTGCTCTCCTTATCTGCCATGCTAATATTTAGAAAGTAATTATTACTCTTGATGATTAAACTTTTTTTTTTCTCCTCTTGAAATGACTGATTTTTCTTTTGAAGTCTGCATCACCCTGAAGGGAAAATACATTTCTCAGCAGATTTTTTTCCTTTTTGCCTAACAAGGAAAGGGGATTAAAAAAATTAGAATAAAATGACAATAAAAAGAAAAAAGGGGGAAGGGGAAGAACAAGCAAGGAAAGACAGGCCCTTTTTCTTTTTTTTAATGAGGATTGTCTTTAGGAATTCATGAAGAGAAAGAAGTGAAAAATTATGAGCTCATCACATAGGGTATAACACCTCATGCTGCAATCCAGAGTTCCTATAATGAAGTGAATGCTGACAGCTCATTGCTGGGGAGAGGTTAAAATGAGTTCTGCATCACCAGGCCAGGCATTTTCATTGTACCACATCACATGTAAAATTTTTTGCAGCATTATTGCAGCTGGGTTAGTTCTCTAAAGTGAGCACAAGTGTATCTTATCCCAGAGTCTAAGTGTCATGACCGAGTTAATCTGGGCTGGAGGGAAAGGAATTCACACTGTAGTGTGAAGGGAGGTGAGTGAACCTAGATGGTTGTATACTTTATCAATATAAAAAGATTAAACTACATTCGTTTAACTACAGACTCATGTATGCCCTATAATAAAAGGCAAAGTAATGCAAATTAATATACCATAGGCTATACCAAAAGCAAAATATAGACTTACGTGATTTCTCATTCCATAAACTTCTCCCATTAAAGTGATATAATGAGACAAGGGGGATTTTAGACATATGGTATACTGAAACCAGGAGTGAAAATCTCTGAGAATCAAAGCCCACACAGAGGAATGTACTCATCACCAACTCATCCCCTCCAACCCCTGGAATCAGTGTATGCCATGCAAATTAACTCGGCCAACACTATATAGAATCTTACCACATACTTTGTGAGCATGGCTCCATACTGCTGCAATGTGAACACAGTGGTGCAAAGTTAATGGCTGGATTTGATGATCTTAGAGATCTTTTTCAACCTTAATAATTCCCTCATTACTGCACTCTGCTCTTGCAGAATGGAAAGCAAAAGATGTGCAATATTATAGATGAAAGACACTTTCTCTGTAGTCCTTATATGAGGCTGAAAATGTTGAAACTAATACTTCAAAGCACTCTTTGGTAAGAGTACTCAAAATACCATATGTCAAAGACACTTCCTCTTTTTTTTTTGGAAAAACCCTCAAACCCCAAACTTACAGATGATTGTTTCCAGGGGAAAAAAAAAAAAACAACCCCAAAAAACAAAGAAAAGGTGTGAGTTCTTAGAAGGTGACATACTGACTGCGACTCCCAACTAAACTCTCTGATAGCTGCTGAAGCAGCTACTTAAGCTAAACTATAATTCACGGAAACAAGCTGGAGGAGAGCCAGCTCTGGCTGAAGTGATTGGCTTATTTTGGAATATGAAGTGTTTCTTCTTGACAGCAAACCATGCTGACTGTCCTTGGGGAGATGCTAAGAAGAAACCTTGATCAGAAGTGAGACAAAGCATCAGTATTGGGTTGTGTAATGGATGGCCATTCAATGCCTTTGTATCTGCAAAGTAGCTAGGTAAAATCTGCAATAAAATAGGAGTCTTCAGTTGCCAAAGAGGCTAAATGCACATTTCTTGGTGATGTTAATGCTTGGTAAATCATCAGCAAGTTTCATCATTGTCATCTTCTTTATTTTAAATACACTGCTTTTGAAGTTAATAAAATGACTTGTTTCTCCCTTGTGCTGGACCATTTGCATAATTATAAAGAGGGTTCATGAAAGAGAGTCAATGAGATAATTCCCACATGCAAATTAAAGATCTTTCAATTAACATGGCAGGACGTGTGTGAAAACCATGCTAATGTAGCAGAAGATATCCCTAGTGGCAGTTCAGTAATCTGCCTGTTTGCCAAGGCATCTCTTTGTCTCACTTTGATTTGTCACTAGTGGCCTTTGCTTGGGCAAGAGGGTGGTGGCACAGAGCTAAAAAACAAGGTTTATTAGAGATCTTTACAGTAATGTTACTGGCGGAGTGGGAGAGCAGCGCCTTACTCTTAATCTTGTTTCAGACAAAAAGTCGAGTTGATTGATTAAACAACTGTGTCTTTTCATATCAGGAAAAGAATTTAAGAAGAGTCTGATTTCCAGAAAGCTTCTTCATTCACAGATCAATTTGCTTAGAGTTCTCCTAGTGAAAGATGACTTCCCTCCCTTGTCTTTGGTAATAAAATACACACTACTTTCATAAGGCTTTCCTTGTTTCTCTGCTTGCAAGTAAAGGCCCCTCAGAACAACTACAGAGAAGCAGACATGAATGTAAAAGGGCACTGGATAGTTGGTAACACCCTAGATTACACCTGATAAAAAGCAATGAAGTCACATCTTTAGATTTCATATATATAAGCTGCTCATCAACTTCAAAATCAGAATTTAGTATTTCCATGAGCATAAAGATGCTAGATGGTCCCTTATGGAAGTATTACATCTTTCCCTCAAGCTTCAGAAACATTAAAGACCAGATACCAGAAGACAAGTTCTTGTTTGCTACTGTGGCACCCTGCTAGCTTTCTAATCACTGAATACATTTTCAAAAGCAGCTCTTGCACAGGATATATAACGTGTCTGTGTCTTCCAGCAAAACAAACAGAAATATATTATTTTAGGGGCTAGTTGCTCCTTACTCCTGAATTGGGATTTGAATTAGGAGTCTGCAAGTCTGGAAATCAAGAGTCCCTATGTGGGCACATCAGAAGTCTCCAGTGAAGGTATCTGCTTCACTGCCATCACTCTGATACCCTCCCTGGGAAGCTGCAATAGCCCTAAAAGCTGCTTCTCAGGGAAAAAATTACCGTTTGCCTTGAAAAAAACCCCACCAAGCAAAACCCTAAGACCTGTGGTTTGCTCTAGGTAGGAATAATCCAGCAGAATATGCATTTATTTGGATGATAAAGGCATGTAAAAACAGTAACTGTCACAAGCTCCAAACTATTTTAAAGAAAACAAGAAAGTTATCTTAGCTGAATGTACACAAATTGTGGGGTTTTTTTAAAACCGTGGACACTCTGTAATTAAAGGAATATGACTTTCACAAACAGGAATAACCTCCTACCATCTAATCACAAGGATGAACTGGTAGCGGCCTTGGTATTAGTATCTCAGTTTTATTGATTTCATCACCAGGTAGGCCACAGGTCATCCCTGGAGGTACTCTGCTTCCTGCTACTGACCTATCGTGGAGCACAACTCCACTATAATTTCATTGAATGAGTACAAAACTGGGAATCATGAACACTTACTGTAAGGCCAGCTGCTTTTTCCCTGGCTTCTGCACCATACTGATGGGACAGACCTAATCCCTCTCATCTCCACTTTTGGGGAAAATCATTTTCCCATTCAGGTCCTAGTGCTCAAAACTCACAAGAGGAATAGTGTTGCAAATGAATCCAACTGAGACACAAGCCTAAGAGAGCTCCAAAGTTTGCAAGGAAGCAACTGTAGCTCCCACATTGTGCACATAACCTCCAAGCCATTGGAGTTTTCATCCACCTACCAACACTTGAGAATAAAAAATGATAATAACAAAAAGCTGCTGTATTTGCATTCCTGTGCTTCTGGATTTGACCAGTTTATAGAGTGGTTCAAACAGATCAACAGTTTTAAATGCTATTTTTTGTGGTAGGAAATAAAAATCAGGAGTTCATTCTCAGCAGGCTATTAGTTTTATAATTATTATTAATACTAGTTGTTTTATTATGTAGCACTAGCAAAGTAAACTCAAGCTTTTCCAGCACATTTTAGCTTTAACGAAGCAATTACTTGAGTCAAAATCATGTATCAAATTGAGCAACTTCTAGCGAGAATTATATTTCTGTCTTCAAGTCTTTGTTTTTCAAATAGTAAGGCATAATAACTTCTTGAAGAATTAGTAATCAATGTGTCACTCCTCTAAGTAATTATTTTACTTGAAACAAGTAATAAGCCTGTGTTCCCATTTGAGGGCACATGTAATTGCAATGTATTGTTAATTCTGCAGTCTTTTGTATGGAATGAATACTCAACTTTAATAATCATAGGAAACTATCAAACTATCTCTAGTGTATGTTCTCTAGAAAAAAAAAGAATGAAAAAAGTTAGCACACTGAGTATCTTTTTAAGTTTCAAACTTCAGTGAAAAACACAATTTACTGAAATGCACTCTGGGTGTGACATTTGTGTGCATACTCGGTATTTCCTGAGCTTTTGTTTGTTTGTTTGTATGCTTTTTTGAAAAAAAAAACTGTAGGCCTAGAGGAACTTAGAATCAGATGTGCTTATTTCTTTATGTTTGACTCTTCAATTGCATTTGTTGTCATACAAGAAGCAAGGTACAAGGCTCTTCTCTGCCTCAGTTTCACTGCCATTAAAGCGAAAAAAACAAAAACCATCTGCAGAGATCATTGTCATGAGTGATTGTCTGCTAAGCGCTTTAAGATCAGCAATACACATTCTTACTGAAACGCAGAGCATTATGTGTTTTTAAAAGATAAATTAAAATGAAATAGGATAAAACTTTTCAGCTCGATATATGTCTTAGGACACATTAGAACTTGAAGCTGCATTTTTTAAATGAATTTTCATATTAAATGAAACAGATATTTAACACTCTACATAAACACTATACTCAAGTATAAGACATGGCTTCCATCCTCAGATGTGTTCAAGAGCTGATGGATATGGCCCTAAGTAAACTGACATGACCAGACCTGCTTTGAAAAGGCTCTTGGTGGAGCTCATTGTTGGTAAGAGCATTCCTGGACTGGCCTGACTATTCCACACTTCGCAAGTGTGAATCTTGTCTGAGCACAGCAATGGACAGGACAACAGTGAACCCTGAGTCTGAACAGCACTCGGCAGCTCACAGGATGCAGCCAAGGCTGTGCTTTGAGCCAGTTCTGGTGCCAAAGGTGATTATACTCATTACCTCATGACTGTGCCTCTGCAAAGAAGTCTTTCCTCACAGCAGGACTTCATCTGGGGGCACTGTCCTGTGCTATAGCAGCCAGATGGCCTTTCCCCTACAGTGAGCTCAGGGAACGTGCACAGCTGCCCACACCTGGCAGGGCAGTGCTGCCCATAATGTCTCCTACCACTACAGGAAAGCACTGCTTATCCCAGGCTCCAAAAGCACAGGTGTCACTGCTGTGCCTCTGTCACCGCCTCTCGCAGCCCCATGCCTCCAGCACCATGCTGGGGCTTGAATTAATTGCTGATGAAGAGAGAACAGCAGCTTGTCAGCCATGAGGAAAGCCTGCGATCACTCATCATACACTGCTGACACAAGACCAAGACGAAACCAGGTCTCTAAGCTGGACATTTATGCTACTGCTCTTATTTTGTCTGTTTGTTTGTTTGTGCTTTAATGCCTATGCGGTTAGTTTGAGGGCGATAAATAGCTTTTTGAGAAAACTAATTTGTGCACAGCTGCAATTAATCAGAGTGCAGAGAAGAGTGCACCAGAGCTGAACGCTCTGCTGAAACAGATGGTTGTGCTGCCGCCACACACTCCTGCATTCCTGCGAAGGTTAAGCCAAATTGCAGAGCCCTGGGAATTTGAGCTCGCACACATGCTGGCTCTCCCCACGTCGGGTCTGGTAGGGAAAAGCTTGAATGATTTTCACCTGGAAGCCTCCTGGGGCTTGCAGCCATTAGTTGAGGAGTTTAATAACCACTGGCAGGGGAGGAAAAAAAAAACAACTAGAAAAAAAGCAATTCACTAACTTTTCCAACTGAACAGCTGAAATTTAGCATCTAGTCCCGTTCCTGACTGTTTTCCTTACATTGCTTGATCCTCAAAACTTTCATGGTATGAGAGCAAAAAGATAGCAGCCAGATGGCAGCTGCTGTTTACAGCAGAGCAGCCTGATAGGAATCCAGTAGTTTTAGCTTCTACTGGATTCCATCTGAAAGCAATAAACAGTTAATATTCCCAAGGACAGAGAAGCTGAGGTGCACAGACAGAGGTGTAATGTTTTCAAGGTTCTGGATTGCAGAGTGGGTTCCTGTAAACTTGGGAACTGATCTGCAGCTGTACTGAATGATGTGCTGATTTAAGTGAAAATTTTGAGAGTTGGTGCCAAACAGAACCTCTCCGAAAGGAGAGAAAAATTCCACTCTGTGGCACCCATCATAGTCAGGGCATGCAATGGCCTTTAGGGTAGTTATTAATTAGGTTATTCACCATTCGCCTGAGGTGTACCCAAGAGTTACCAGGAAGAGGTTTAGCATTCACCTTAAAAATATCGTCATTTAAGACAAAATTCAAATGAAATCCAGAAAGATTATGTTTGAAACCCGAACTTCTTTTTAATACACAGATGCTCTACATAATCACTAGAAGATGACTAATATCCTCTAAGTATTACTGCTCAATGAGTCTTAAATGCAAAAGAACAGTGATTGTGCAAATGCCACGGCTATTACGAGCGATTCTTCAAAGGTCAGGGTAAAAGGTCCTCCCACATGTGCCATTATATTATGGAAGATAGTCCCAAAAGAGACTAGTGTGAGACATACCAAAAACACAAGACCATGTAATCTCTGCTTTAATGTTATTGATTTCAGAAGTGCTAGAAAAATTTTTAAGACTTGATTGAGAAACAAAAGGCAATACAGAAGCCAAGTTCTCACTATATGGGCTTGCTGCAGCCATGGGAAGAGAATTTACTCCCCATTTTCCTTTCCTGTGCAACACACACAGCACACACAGCCTTGCAGCAATGCCTTCAGTAAGGGAAGCACTTCAGCTAGGGAGTAAAAGCAGGTGGTCAAGGAGTTAAAACCTATAAATGTCCATCCAGTAAATTCACATCTGATAATTAGTGTCAGGTTTCTACTTCTTTCTTCCTTGCAAACACTTCAATGGCTTCAATAATATGCCATTATCTTGAAAAGGAGGGATGAGAAAAAGGACACTCAAAAATAGTTGCTTAAAGACATAAGCACTGCTGCATGCACTTGGGGAATTCCAGTAGCTGGGCAGAAAAACCTCTGCATAGATCTTTAAGGAGACTGAACTTGTGAACCTTGGAGTTTAAAGGCATTTTATGATTCTGCACAAGTTGTGTGTGCTTTTCCTTTTGGCCAGGACCTTGCTTCCTAAGAAGGAAAAGTAATTACAGTGATGATTCCAATAAACTCACAGAAAATGTTATTATTTGTCTCCTTTACACAAAGTACATGCAAATGTATTCAACAGACTATTGTCTCTGTCGCAGGCAAAAAAAGACTCACCAGTTCAGGATTAATTGTAACAGTGGTGGCCAAAAAAAAAGCAAGATCTGGAGTTTGATGATTGACAGTTCCAAAGGCAGTGAGATGTAGTTTTGGGCTGGGAAGCTGAGAGGATTTCCATGTGGGCAATAACAACTGCACATGAAACATCAGTTGAGAAACCAGAAACCCAAGCAGGACTTCCCATGACACTCTAGCAAGGATAAAAAGCTGTGTTATTGCAGACCTTACGGAACAGAGGCATAGTGTCTTCCGTTATTAAACTTTGCAAAATACAAACCTATAGATCAAGTATAATTCATTATTTTAGTAAGAGACAGAAACCCAGACTTCTACTTTCTCCTGCTGGTTCTCATATTAGACTTTACCTTATAGGGCCACCACTATTATAGCATCTGACCACATTTTATGTTTTATCCTCATAACTGATATAAAAACTATTAACCTCACTTTCAGAAGGCACTAAAGACACCAAAAGGCTATCTTCCCTAAGATCATATGAGAAATTCATAACAGGAATGAACTGACCCAATTCTCTCAAGACTCAGGTTTTGAATTTTCTTCTTTGCTCAAATCCACTGAAATGGCCATAACCTCAGTTAGCTCTGGATATAATTGTATTTTCACCAAGATGGGTATAAGAAGACCAGATTTTAAAGCCTTCTGAGTTGCTAGGATGAAGGCACTACAAGAAGTTCAGTGTACTATAATAATCACTGGCCTCATGCCTTGCAGTAGTAAAACAAAACAACATCACTACAGCATATTATTCTTTAGATAAAATGCTCTTCCGATTTCCACTATATTTGTAGTTCTGCAGTGCTGAACTCCATAACACTCAAGCTCTCCTCCTTACTCCTCAAGCTCCAAACCACAGTTAAGATTTGCTCTGCAGTGCCTCACAGTGAAAGCTCTGGGCAGGGACCTGAGGGCAGCCAGCAAACAGTGGCAATAAAACAGATCTCAAAATTTATGGCTACGATATACTGATTGTCTTCACTCCTACTGCGCTGAATGGGCTGCAGATAAAAAGTGGGGGATATCCTGTTGGGAGTTATATATCAGCATTACAAAGCAACCTGATCAATCCCTACACAAGCACATCAGCCAAAACCAGCACGGAGGTACAGAAGTAAGAAAAAGCCAACAGCCTAACTGTGACCACACTGTGTTTTTACTGCCTGTAACAGCACAGCTGATGCAGAACTCAACACTGAGCCTGGAATATTCTGCTTTTACAAGACAGTGGCTCTCTCAAGTGAACTAGAGGAAAAAAAGTCCCTCAGGCTAAGCTAGCAGAAACAGCACTGATGCCTATTTGAGATGTACTTTTACAGTAATAGAAGACTGCTGCTACCAGCTTTTGAAACAGGTATGGGGAGCTAGCACATGGCAACCCACAGAATGAATACTCTCATTAAGAGCTATTTCCATTAAAACTATCATGACCCTCTGCCTGCAATTTACATGAGCTTTTCCAATCCACATCAGAGCTGAAAGGGAAATGCACTGATTTGAAATAGAAATTGCACAAAAATCCTAAATCATATTCAAGTGCTTTCTGTTAGATCAATTAGTGAATTCCTATTGTCTGTTGTAGAAAGGTCCCTTTGCAAGGTTTGTAATTTCCCTGCACTGTCCTACAACAGACAAAGAGGTTGAGATTTTCTGGAGGTGATCCTTCTGCCTTCCCGTGCAGATCACAGAAAGCTTTTTAAGGGCTATGCTAATGTGACCTGACTACACTTGTGTGTGTGCATGGCGAGCTGTACCTGCTACATATGCCAAGTGTGAGCGTGGGCTCACGCATGTGTTTCTTGGTGCCTACAGTTTGCTGAACAAGATCACTCATGGTGGGAAGGAGTTTGCTGTACCTGAGAGCACTGACGTGTGGAGGTGAGGAACACGATGTGGGAGGGTGTAGTACACAGACCCATGAGTAGGCGTGTGGCTCTGAGAAACAGTTACAGCCGACAGAATGACATGATTTGGAACTTTTCTGTAACTTTGTGAAGTACATCAGTGTATACTCTCTGGGCAAACGGTACCTATATGGTCATTTAAGGTGTACTGTAAGGCATCATATATAGCTATGTACACTCTGATGAATTTATGGAAGATCTCTAAGCATGGCTTACACTTTGCCTTCTCTTCTTTTACTTTAGATGTTGGCCAGTATGGAAGGGACCAATGCATCTTAGGACAAGGTTTTTTCTATGCAACTAAATAGAACACCTCTTCCCTTCTTGGTCTTGTCAACTCATCCAACAGCTAAATGTTGAATCTTTGCAATAGTCTTGTCTGTGAAGGAGATGCTTTGGGTTTGATTCCCATCACGTACCTGGAACATGCATGAAGCATTTAGTTCTTTGGGATGTAAATAATGGGAAACCTTCCCAACACAAAAAAATTGTTCTCTCTGTAAGAAGTAGGCAGGAAGCTGAAATGAGCTAGACAAGATGCCTGTACTTACATCAAATCAGATCAAAATTAAAGTCTTCAAAGGCATAGGCATGAACCAGTTTATGTTTTAAGTGGTTTTAATACTGTGCCCTTCTGCGTGTTGAAAGAAAAGATGACTCTCACTCATATTTTGCTTTCCCTTCCCTCTAGTCCAAAACTTCTGCTTGATCCTTGCAAACAGCAGCCTGTGTAATGTCTTTTTTTTTGTGACTGGCAGTCTGTGGGGCAGGAAAGCAAACTTTGCAAATGAAATTCTCCCAGCATTTACAAATTAGACAAGAGAAAAGGAGACTGAAGTGAAAAGGAACCTTTTGTTTTCAGCATGAAGCAGAGCACAACAAGGAAATAAAAAGATGAATAAACCTGTCATAGACTTTTTCTTTATGGAGCAGAGGCACAGTTATTAGGTACCCACAAAGAAGGCATTCTGGATATATGACTCCTAATACATCGTCCATAATCCAGCACTGTGCAGAAGGCATACAACTTTTCAAACAGTTGTCAGAGCCAGAAATAAATACAGTGTCTTAGTGGAAAAAAATGGCCAGAAGGATTAAAAGTGAGCATTGGCGTGGTGCAGGCAGAAGTCAGAGAGTTCTCTCTGGCAGCATGTTTTCATACACGATACTTGTCAGAAAGAAGAAAATTATTAACGTATTATTATTATTTTTCTCTTAATAATCTTGGTGAGGTTTTTGCTGCTCATAAAATGTGACAAGTTGATAGTGCTCACCAGATAGGAAAGGCTGCAAACACAGAGCTCTGCCAAGTGTATCTCCATCCACAACTGTGGCACTCTATTAAACATGGGTCACCATTTGAAACCCGTGATCTGACTCATCTGAAGACCCAAAAAACCCCCTGCTAACTGTCCTCACTGCTAATGTGTAATTTCCTACCATTTCCTCTCTTCCTACAGTTCTGACAAACTACTGTGATCATTGTATCATATTTCTCTTCAGTTTTCTATGTCTGGGGTCAACTGTACACTCCACCATGCTCTGTAGCATTTCTTCTTATCCCAATCCTGATCTCCCAAAAATGAGCAGAATGTCCTAATCCTTGAGTTTTGTCATTACTGTACTGTCTCCTAATGCAATAAAGCCAATTTGTTTTCATACACCGACCCCATTTCACAGTTTTACCCATCTGCCTGTCTGCATACTTTCCCAGCGTCACAGATTTGGGGTCCAAAGAAGTATCAGAGTGTATAGGTCTGGCATATTAGGAAAGGTCAGGTGTTTTTAAAGATTTCAAAAAAAATCAAAGCTGTTTTGTATGCTGTTACAAATGCTGAGTGGAGGATGTTTTATTCTGTAAATTTGTGTATTAATACTTTGAACCAAGTAACAGCCAAATTGAAAAAAGTATTTATACTGCTAAAATGCCTTGGCTGTTTTTTTTGTCTTTTTTTAAACATTCAGGTATTATCAGTAAAAGCTTTAAGTAACAGCAATAAATAACACTTCACAACTATTGTTTATGCCTTCAGATGACATTAGACCACACTGTCTCCATGCTAACTAATAGGAATCGATTCTGAAATGAGAAACTTGGAAGATCTTTTCCATCCTTTGTTCACCAGTCTGTCATTTGATATACTACAATTCACACAGGAACCACTTCAAGACTATTGCACATCCTAGCCCAAATTTCTTTATAGACAGCCTCATTTCAGACCCAGGCCTGAAAAAGAAAATAAAATGATTTGCAATGATGGATGATCTCAATAGTGAAATTTTGTCTGACCTGCTGCTAGAAGCAAGGAGCACATTACTGACTCAAGATAAGTTGGTTAGGATCAAATATCATAAACCACAAAGCTTTCAAACAAAACCGAACTTACACCTGAACAGAAGGTTTTTCTTTGAGATTTCTAGAAAGGATTTTTGTTTTCCTTATGCACGATGCAGTGTTTATAAGAGGTCTGGCTGAAATGACAGCTGCCCTGTCACCATCAAGGTATAAGAGCTGACAATCCACCAAGGTTGGCAATACTTTTTCAGTTTCACTGACCTACCTATCTTTCATGCTCTCTCCCTAGTCTAATCTCTTCCTCTGATCTTTTTCCTCCTTGCCTCCCATATGACTCTCTGTTCACAAATTATTTCCACTGTTTCAATGAAACAACACGGCACAAAATGAAACAGCATAGTACAAACCTCCACCCCTTTCTTATATAGTACTAAGATGTTATGAAAGATACAAGTAACTTTACTCTTTCTATCCCTAGAAGTAAGCAAGAAACTCATCTCTGACCCCATACCTGGCAACTGGTGATGCCTAGATATGTGATTTACAAAAAAAAAAAAGAAAAAGAAGTTGCAGTAGTAACAGCTCAAATTACATAAAAATAAAATGTTGCATTATTTTCTGACTGGCTTGCAACCAAAACCCAATTAGATGAAAAGAAAGGCCAGTTTTAGCACCAGCTCTTCTCTTTGTCATGGTACTGCTACAGACATTATCAGCCTCTAGCTCTGAGCTTCTTTCATCAGTACTCTACCATGCACAGAAACGTAAAAATATACAACTTAGCTTTATGGGCAAGGCCAGGGCAACGAAGCAGTGATTTGTCCTCTCAATAAGGGTGAATGACAACTTCATATAATTAAGTCCTTCATTCACTCTGCAGTTAAGCTTTATTCACATAATTTTTTAATGTAATATAAACAAGTTTTATGGGTCATTACTCAGACAGGTGTGCTGCATACTGCATCTTTTAGATTTCAGGCCAGGAAAATGAAAACAGGAATGGCAAAATTACTTGGCTGTAAGCATTCAGGGAATGCTGTGAAATGTTTAATGACAAACATTAAGTCTCACTTTCTATCTTCCAACAACTCTTTTGAGGTATGACGTTACATTTCTTTACTCTTCACCTCTTTCCTACCTTTTACACCTCACTGAAAAAGGCATCTTTCTGATACCAAATTAATTCAAAATCAATCAATTTCTCTCCTAACTCCATAAACTAAATGCTGCAAAAGCGAAACATTCACTTCCCAAATAATTTAAAAATTTAATCTTGTTGATTTGCACCCTTTATAATACAACACAATCTGCTGTTTCTACCTGTTGGATAGTGCTTAGGGAAGATATCTGTTCTTCCCAGCACAGTGATGGCTAGACCACTTCCTTGCTAATGCATAATTCCATTTGGAAATAATATTTCTTGGGTTAATTGTAACTTCGGACAGTGGAAATGAATGTGCTTCTGCAATTGCATTTAAATGGTCTATGATGTTATTTTCATTCAGCTTCTATATACTGCCAATAGGCTCCTCCTGATGCAGTACCCACAATTTCCAGAGAGTTTTTATACAAAATAAAAGCAGTTTCACTTAATTACCTTCACTGGTGGCTTTGATTAGTGCATTTTGTACGGATGTAATCAATTCCTGTATCTTAGCCAGGGCTGCTAATTTCTTTCACCATGCAAACTAATTTGAACAATCATAATTACATCTTCAGCATTCTGTATGACCTGTCCTGTTTCTGCAATGAAAGTGGACAAAGCTCTGGCAATCTGTGTAGAGAGTTGCCTATTCAAAAATTTACTACATAAAGGTAAAATCAAATAGATTCAACAATTCACCCCATAAGATAACTGAAGAAGTATCACACAACAGGAAGTATTCAATGATTGTAGTAAATGCTTCACTTCTTGGACAACAAAGAGTCTTTCAAAATTTCCAGAGAAGGCCTAACCTCTTTATTGGGTCAGTACCTACAGAAATCTGAACTGGATACGCTATCCCTTCTTTTTTTGCCTTCCCTCCACCCCCCGTGGTCTTTATGAAAATGGGGATTAAAAAATGCAACTTTAGGAATTAAGTAGATTTGCACTTACTTAAATCTGAATCACCAGCCTCTCCTGTTCTAAACTGTCGTATACTATTTCTGCACATTACTACACAGCTTTTGCGCTCTGCAAAAGATAGATGCAAATGAGAAATGAGGGAAATGAAGCATGAACAGACTAGAAAGACAAATATGTAGCCTGTTAGGGATCTAAGACATTTAGTGCTCTGCTTATTCTGAAGGATTGTAAAAAGTTACAAAAAAGTAACCTAGAAAGGCAAAAACATTTTGGGGAACATTAGCTTCCAACTGTATCACAATGGATGGGCAGATTAACATTCACATACCTACTTTCTTTTTGATAAATATTTCTCAACGACTTTTGCAGATTAAGAAATACAGTTACAAACACACATAATGGGCTTTTTTTTCCTAGCTCACAGAATTTTTGAGCAGGTGAGATGCAGTGTTTTGACTTACCTGAAGAACCTCTTAATCACAGAACTGTAAAGAACAGAGACAACTTCAACTCAAAATTATTTCTGCAGAGTCCTGTCACTGACTTAAAGCCCATAAAGGGTGAGAGAATCCCATCCACTTCTGAAAATTCTTGCCACTCTGAAATTTGAATGTATTATTTCCCCACCAAAAAGAAAAGCCAGAGTATTCTGACAAGAAAAGCTTTCACATTACACTTTGTTCCCCAGGAGGAAAGGTTCTGATATTACAGCCTACAATCATGCCATGCTAAATGCAACTATTTACATATTACAGCTTGAATAGAGGGGGAAATACAAGATCAATTCACAGACACATTGGCCAGTTAAGTATTGGAGTTACTCATAATTACAGTAAATTATGCCAAGCATGACTAGAGGTAATCACAAGGCAAACACATCTTTGCTCAATTGGCAACAGAAGCAAAATTTCTTGTAAAATTCCGAGCAATTTTTATTAATGCTATCCAGTAGCAGAAAGATTCTTGTTAATTTGACTGCTCTTATTTTACTATTTCTAAACTAGCATAATTCCATATCAGTTTTGCAAATTTGTGTATATTAGGAGAATTCAATTACTGTGAAACTTGAAATAACAAGCGTGCATGCAAAATAAATTGTGCATTAGAACAGTATGGGTAATTGAATGACAAAGGTACCTATTCACACAGACTAACACCTTATATTTGGTAAAAGCAAATACACATAGAGAGAAATATTTCATTTAATAAAGCTAAATGGACGTTTTTAAACCAGTGCAGATTTGAAAGACAAAGCTATTTTTCCATTCCCCTCATTAAGGAGAAACAGATCATAGATTCACTAGTTATTAGTAGGAGTTTTCATACCATTCAGGTGTGCAGTGCTTTTATGTACAACGCTACCTATTATGTACTGAAATTGCACAATGCAGTCCTGTGGAAAAATACTTGCAATCTAAATTAGTAAATTTGGATACTAGAAGCAATAAAGCCATGTGGTGCTGCATACCACACTGGCTGATTTTCCCTGTTACTCAACCATGGAAAATTATCTGCATGGAGCTCTGGGCTTCTATAGCTAAACTGCTCCCAATATCTGTGCATATGTCAAAGCTAAGTTGCTTATCTCTGTACAAGACTACAACATTCTGTTCAGGTATTTAAAATTATTTTACCAAGGGAAGAAGTTAGAGGCCAAGAAGGTGGAGTTAACTGATGTTCTGTTTATTAGACTTGGTTTTAACAGCAGTCAATAATAGCTCAGAGCTAGTGTTTTGTAATGTAACAGGCTGGGTTTGGAGGAGGATGTGAAGGAGGACCGTCTGCTTTGTGCTCTGTTGACGTGAGCAGGCAGCACCTGGTTGTGCTGCAGCTCTGAATCACATGAGCCATTAACAGAAAACAAAAGTCACAAAAGCAAAAGACAGGAAAGCGACAATACATCTTGGAGTCATTCCCAGCTAGGACAGGCTCCTTGACAAAAGTTCAGGATGAAAGTGGTATAGTGCAGATACCAGCAAAAATGCCAAGAAGAAATAATATGCAGAGAAGGAGAATGAAAGATAATCGCTGCATCACATCTGCAACACGAAGCTTTAATTAACATTTCACAAGCCCTGGCACACTTGAAATGTCAGTTTCTGTTCAGTATGGAAAATCTGTGGGGGGTTTAGAACCACAGCTATGGATGAGACACAAAGACGGGACTGCGATTAGGACACAGCTGAAATAAAATCAAGCTGCCTTTCCTTGTGGCCACGTGAATCATGACAAAAATAGAAGCAGCTGTTACTGTTGGTTTGGTCGCACTGGGGACAGCTATTGCCACCGGCATGAGTAACTGGCTAGCTGCTGGCATTGCTGTAGTGCTTCGGCTGGCACACATCACCACTTTCCTGTCTGCAACAGCTTTATGAAAATATCACTGTTCAAAAATTTCCATTTGGTTCAATTTCTTAACTGATTGTTTTCTTTAGAAATACATACTCCAAGTATTTTTGGGACTAAGCCCCCTAAAGACAGTGTTATATATAAATTAGATCACAGACAGCAGAAGTGAAAGGTATGTATTTCAACATATTTATCCAATTACCTAACCCACTCCTGCCTTCCTCGCAGCCTGTACAGCAGAGTCCCACACAATACATTCAGTAGTAATCTGTACAATCCAGATTTAAATTTGCTAGGCAAGGATGTTTTCAGTTCTTTCCTGGGGAGACTATTCTGCAGTTTATCAAGTCTTGCTTTTATGAAATTGCTTTTGCTTTCAGTCTAAATTTATTTAATCTTAGCTTCAGCCCAATACACCTAGTTATATGCCCTCAATGCATCACTTTAAAGCATTTATACTCTCTAAATGTATAATGTCTATCACAGTGCTCTTGCTGCAGTATCAGGTAGCAAACAATGCACATTCAAAGTTTCTGTAATTTCTTAGCAATTCAGCTTGTGTTTTAATCTTTACTTTTTTTTTTTTT
>VZRL01002680.1:1590761-1690274 GCA_013397895.1 Origma solitaria | reverse complement strand
TTTTTTTTTTTTTTTGCTAAAAAGTGAACTGGTATGCAACAGTATCACAAGAGAGGCAATTCTGTTCGAAGTTTTTTTGAAACTTTTTCTTTGGGCTTGACAAGCTGTGCAGATAGCCAACTTACAGGATCATTTGCTATTTACGTAGCAGTATGGTAGCTTGGCACAAATAGTCTAGGAAGAGCTTTGTGTTCCTGTCATCATCTACAGTATCATCAGCTGACTTGATGAAGCATCTCCATTTCCTGTGCACATAGCACTAGCTAGAGGCTCTAATTCAACTATTGCTGCACTAAATTCAGAAGGAGTAGATATAAATATTACTATGGTTACCTAATTGTTTCACTTTTTTTGTTGATATGACTCGTATGGCCCATACTGCACCATCTCTGGAACATCCCTAGTTCCCTTTAGCTCGTGGGTTAGCAAACGTACTTCATGCACCAAGACTCAAGCAGTTCTGTGTGGTGTCTGCAACAGACACTTCAGAAAGTTAAAAGCCCCATTCCTCTGATAGTGTTACAGAGGCACAGTTTCAATTTCTTCATATAGAATTGTTTCAGATTTTCCAATACATAAGATGACCCAAACGACCTTTATCTAGTTTTCCCAGAACTGCTAGGACCATTGCCCTTAGAGATATAGCTGAACAACACTTCAAGTCAGGAAACCATAACTTCTGACCTCAACAGTTACAGTATGCTCATCCTCTGTCCCAGAAGAAGAAAGGTTTTTGTTTCAAAAGGTGTAACAGGAAACAACATGGATATAAATTTCATTTCATAGCATCAGGAGCAGCTGCCTCTTTGCACCAGTGTGTGTATGCACTATAAATTAAAACATAAGCCCAGGAATGTAGCGAGCGATTATTAGAAACTGGAAATGGATTTTAATGCATTTTAGTTTGTATGCTAAATACGATGCTTGATAAGATGAAGGCCTGCAATTGTAACTGACTGCAAGCCAATAGAGAGAGCCCTGCAGAGAAACCTTGACAGATTAAGAGGACTGGGCAATCACCAACTGTACGAAGTTTAACAAGGGCAAATTCCGGATTCTGTGTTTGCCCTGGGACTGGGCAACCCTGGATGTACAGACAGGCTGGGGAATGAGAGGCTAGAGAGGAGCGCCGTGGATCCTGGTCTCTGGCAAGTTGAATCTGAGCCAGCAGTGCCCTGGCAGCCAGGAGGGCCAAGCCTGTCCTGGGGTGCATCAGGCACAGCATGGCCAGCCGGGCAAGGGAGGGGATTATCCTGCTCTGCTCTGCTCTGCACTGGGGCGGCCTCACAAGATAAAAAAGACATCAAACTATTAAAGAACATCCAAAGGAGGGCAACAAAGAAGGATCTGGAGGGGAAGCCATACGAGGAGTGGCTGAGGTAATGTGGTTTGTTCAGCCTGGAGGACACCAAGGGGAGACCTCACTGCAGTTACAACTCCCCTGTGAGGGGAAGAGGAGGGGCAGACACCGATTTCTTCTCTCTGGTGACAGTGACAGGAACTCAAGGAAACAGCATGAAGCTGAGTCAGAGGAAGTTCAGGTTAGATACAAGGAAAAGGTTCTTCACCCACAGGTGTTTGGGCACTGGAAAAGGTCCCCAGGGAAAGCAGTCACAGCACTCTACCCCTAGACAGTCTCCCCTGAGGTCTCCCCTGAGAGAGTTCAAGAAGCACTTGGACAATGCTCTCCGGCACATGGTGTGACTCTTGCGGCTGTTCTCTGCAGGGACAGGAGTTGGACTCAATGATCCTCATGGGACCTTTCCAACTCAGGATATTCCATGATTCTCTGAATGTTAAATAAATGTTCAGAGAAGAACCTAGTGAAGCTTTACCCTTGTTTATGATTTTAAAATTAATTACATATATTTTACCTCTCTCTGATACTTATATTTATTAATTCTTTTTGTGAGGAGATTAGAATTTGCATTTCTATACTATGTATCTAATACAATTTTGTATGTCTGCATGAATATATATGTGAATAAGGAAGGAGGCAGGACATTGAGGTGCTGCCTCATAGAAAAGGTGATTAGATGTTGGAATGTGCTGCCCAGGGAGGTGGTAGAGTCACCATCCCTGGAGATGTTTAAGGAAAAGCTGGACGTGGTACTTAGTGCCACGTGCTAGCTGACAAGATGGTGTTTGGTCACAGGCTGGACTTGATCTCAGAGGTGTTTTCCAACCTACTTGATTGTGGGATTCTGTGAAAAGGTTTGTATTTTGAATGTGTGTAAGAATAAGCTCTTTTGGTGCCAGTGAATGAAGGATTTAGACATTTGTGTGTGCAAGGGTAAGTGTGAGCAGGAATGTGTGATGTGTGTGTGTAAGGTACAAAGTTAAATGAAAGACAGTCATGTGAGTTCAAGTATAAATACAAATAGTCAGCTCCCTGTTTGAATGAAAATCTTAGATAGGCAGAAGCTCAGAAAGGCAGTGCAATTCTGCTTCCCTTTGTGGAAATTCTTTTGTAAACCCATCTCTTAGGTTTTGAAGGTTTTTGGAGTACTTTTTATATTCTTGCTCCTCCACATGCAGCAAAATATGTTCTGAAAGTGATAGTTATCTGTGAATTCAGCAACTTTGCCAACTACAGAAACAGCTTTCAGCCCCACAACCCGTTTGGAGCGATAAAGAATTGCTGTGGTTTTGCACTGAAATGGACTGACTTCATTATCACACTCATTGATGGTTTTAACTTCATATTTCCTCAGCTCTGCCTGAAGGAAAAATGATAGCTCTGATAACCAAAGAATATTATTAAAGCTAGTTTCCCAGGGAGTTTAATGATAACTACATTATTTCTCCTTAAGAAAACGAAATTGTGAAGCTAGTTATGTTCAGTGTGCTTAACACTGGGAGACTTTGTGCTACTGGGCTTTAAAGGGCAAGCTGGCTTGATTTTTTTATACATATATACGTTGGATTATTCCATGGAAGTGCTTTCGTGGCACATTTTGAAGGTAAAAATGAAGTCTACCTAGTCTTTTAATGAGTTTATGGCCTTTTCTATGATATTATTGTAAAAAATGAAAATAAAGTCTGGATTTAGTTATTCATCCACAATGTATTTTACTGTTTGATCATATTAGGGAGTTCATGACAGGGAGAACTTTAATTTTACCAGCCCCTCCTTATCTTTGGCATACATTGTAAACTTGATCTTGCTGCTGTGTCTAAGATCAGTAGATTTTTTTTTAACTATGGGCACATGTTGATGAGTGCTCCCAAGCTCAAAACCTTCTTAAAATGGTTTCTTCAAACACAAGATGATGACTTACACAAAGGAATTTGTTATTCTATTATATAATAAATTCTTATACTTGAAGGGATAATGGGATGGATTCTGTCCTCGGTTATACTTCACTAAAATGATATTTATAACCTGGTATACTACAATTACTGCTATAACATAGGCTACATTAACATCCTCTCAGTGATAAGAAAGGTCTCCTGGCTTGCTAAATTCACATTCTAAGTAGCACATACTTCCATTTGAAAACGAAAGCCAAAATTAACCCTTTGATCTGAAATTGCAGTATGCTTTATAAATTTTCTTTCACCAAATGTAACGTCACCCTTAAGCAGATAGCAGTTCCCAGGCAGATCAGATGAGTGATCTATCTAGAGCAGTATCATGCACTCCCCAGAGCAAATGCCAGCAGCTGGCTCCAGAAAATGACTACACCCACCATTTCATGAGGCACCATGAACCACAGCTACTGTTTCTCTACAACTCCACAGTGTGTTCCTGTTGGTGCCTTAAAAAATTTTACTCAGGACTTTCTCATTAGCACACACTTGTTTAATCCTCTTTTGAGCATTGATAAATTCTTTGGTTTAGGGTCTTTTTGTAATTAGTTTTATAGGTTAATTATCTTTTGAATAAAGCACATTTTCTTCTATTACCTTCAAAAATATCACCTTTCAAATCCTCTGAAATCTTCCTGTTCTTGCCGTTTTTGAAAGGACAAATAAGAATGTTCAGTATTTCCTCCCCAAATCATTCAGGAATTTTCCCTGTGCCTGACTGCTTTTTTTTGTGACAGCCACAGCCTCCTAAGTATTTCCTGCTGTAATTTACTCTTGTGTCTCTTGTCAACATTAGCAGCTGTTTTTTGAACTTCCTTTAGTTATACTATTTCATGATTCTATGAGCAGAAATAAATGCTACATCCTTGGTAAGGATGCACCACTGTTTTATATAATGCTATGATCAGTGGAATTTTCTACCCCATTATTCCTGTATCACAGTGTAATACTTGCTTTTTGACTTCTGCTGTGCAATGAGCAGATGTTTTTACTGAGCTTCTGGCAATGTCCCCTAGGTTTTTGTTTTTTCTCCCTGAATGGTTACAGCTAATTTACAACCTAGCAATGTGTATGAACAATTCAAATTATTCCTTGCAATGGGCACTATTTAGTAGTTGTCAACAAAGGATAGCATATGATGTTCTGCTGCCAATACAACCTTCTTTATTAGGTGCCTCTGAAATTCCTCATTGTCTTCTTAAAAACAGACTTCCATAATTAATTTCTTATTATCTGCAGATCTTGCAACTTCACTGCCTATTGCCTTTTCCACATCTCTGATTAAATACAGTGATCCTCAAACAGAAGTTTGAGGCACCCTTCCATTAACCTTTTGCCATTTTTCTATTAACCTGAAAATCAAGCATCTATTTCTCTTTTTGGTCTCCTGTCCTTTGCCACTTTCAAATAATGACAGACATTTACCGCTTCCTATCTGACAGCTTTGCTTCCTTATCAGTTTTTACCAGGAATTTCTGAAAGACCAAATAAGTCCCATTTATTTGTTTCACTACACCGACTATGTGGATGGCACAGAATTAACACTGGCAGGTCGGAGATGCACAGTCAATCCCAGATTCTCACTTTCATATTATATTAACTCAGGTGCTGCTTCATACAGTAAATTCATTTAATTACCAATCCAACCAACTTTCCTAAAGACACAGTCACTGAGCTATAAAAATATGTATCGAAATAATGTGTATTCTCTTTGTGTTCTACAGTTATCTTCATTAATCTTTTTCATTTTGAGTTGTTAAAGACTTGCTCCTCCATTCCATCTGAAAGTCCTTTTTGTTAATCTAAGGACCCATCCCTTTACAATATTCTGATCTCTGTCTCCCTGAAAAGAGCAAGGTTGAGGCATGTTTCCTCTGCCATGGAACAACTTCCAAGAAATTATTCAGCAACTCAGCAATGCTTTCTGGGAAGTGTAATTTCTTCCTTTACTCCTTCGTTGTCAAACCAACACAGGGATTCTTTACTGAACATTCTGATTCTGATATTCCACTTGTAAACGAGGTTAGCCTGTTACTGCAGGCAGCTAACTAAGGTCTTCCAAAACAATTTATGTGTTAAAGTCAGTGACTTGCAGGTACTAGAGACAGAAGTCCAGGATCATGATCCTTCTTGTAAGTTTTCTGTGACATTATCACCTTCACTATTCAAGTGGTGGAAAAGAGGGGAATAATATTCAAACTGAAAGTACTTGGAAAACAATGAGGGGGTGAATTAAAAAAAAAACAGCTAGAGTTTTCAAAACCAAACTCTGTCAAAGGAGCCAGTTTTTTCCATGGATTATTGATGAGGGTAGAACCAGAATGTTATACCTTGAAAATCCTTCAACAGAGTCTCACATGCCACAGGGAAACATATTTCTACGCTGTGGCACAAAACCAACAAAAAAACATATTCTGAGAATAATTAGCAGTTCTGAATGAAAACGGGAGACTATACTAAATCTGTTTGTCCTGCTTTTTTGTATTAATATTTAATTTATTTAGGACCTGGAGGATAGAATAAAAAATGGGCTGATAAAATCTTCATCTTAATCAAATTGGGATTTCGCAACAAAACTGAAAACCAGAGTTTACCTAAAACTGATTTTGAAATTTAAAGTATTGGAGGTGCAATCCAATAGATAAAACCACAATTTCTACAGTAATTTAGAATAAACCTGTCTGACTGCAAAATGGGGAGGGATTAGCCTGGCAGGAGTTGTGAAGAGGAGGATCTAGCAAGATACACAGCAGGCAAAAAACTCATGCTGATGTTAAAATGGGGAACAATAAACCAAAGTGTATAAATACAGCTATAGTTTATTGCACAAATACAAACCAGCGATCTAGTATTGTCTCCTGTACAATGTATTCAATTTTGGTAAATCTTTTCCTTAAACACTGTGTTTGGGTGCTACAAAGCCTATGAAGTTACAGGGCAAACAGCTGGAGACTATCAAGGACAAAGCAACAAGAAC
This sequence comes from Origma solitaria, assembly GCA_013397895.1. NCBI lineage: Eukaryota > Metazoa > Chordata > Aves > Passeriformes > Acanthizidae > Origma > Origma solitaria. The sequence continues at coordinate 1,683,985 of VZRL01002680.1, read as the reverse complement.
AATCAGAGCTCTAGAGAACATAGACCAGAAGAAAGGTGAAATAACCTGTTCTTTAGCATAGAAGCTTGGGTCTGAACATGGCAGCAGTACTAAAATATGTAAAAGTGTGCTGCAAATGAAGTTCACTTGCAAGATGGACATGACAAGAATCATGAGCTTAATTTGAAGAAATGGAGATTTCACATAAGAGAAATTTTCTAAAGATAAAGATGAGTAAACATTGAAAAGGTTTTATAAGAAAGCTGCAGAATCTTTATTTTTAAAAGCTTTTTTTTTTAAAGACCTAATCAGACAAATAACTGTCTAGATTGAGCAGGTGGTTTTGTGAGCTTCTTTTCACCCTCATTACCCACAATACTTGCTTTAAAATAAAAGGAAAACAGCTGCAAGAAAAATGTTGAAGGTATCAGAAATGGCCTTGGACAATTGGGAATAGGCCATGACACTGAGGAATCAAGGTGGTACTACGCTAGTTAAATACCTCTTGGCTCCCTATTTTAAGGCATGAGCAGCAACTGAAATGATTGCATCCATCCGAGAGAGCACCACCTAGTCACACGAAGTGAATTGAGTCATACACTCTGGATTCATCCTCAGGCATGGCACTGATCCACTGGGCAGCCTTAGGCAAAACACTTGAGCATTCTGCACTTGCTTTCCTAGCTCTGAGGGAAGAGCACATTACCTACCTCAAAAGCACATCACAAGTGAATCATGGTAGAAGCCCTGGTTAAAACGGTTTGTTATCAAGGAAACTGAGAAAAAGCTTGCTTCCTAGAACACAGCTTCAGATAACTTAAGGGCTCAGGATGATTGTTCTCTGCTACTGCTGCCGATGCCCGTGTGATCCAGGCTGTTTTGATCCTTTCCGGCAGGCTGTCAGAACAGCTGAAATAGTTCCCAACAAATACACAGAAAGATCTCAGCAGATGGTCACCACGTATCCCTTCAGCCTACTTCCCTGCTTTTTTCCTGCCTTTTGAGCAGAACAATCACTGCTCCTAGTGTGTTCCTACTGAAGACATTTTACAACATCCGAGTGAAACAAACCATTTCAATCTAAGGTTATTCTACAACGCATTCCCCTCTGAAGTTCCTGGATAGTCCCAGGTCCTACATCTCCTAGCTGACATGACACTAGCCTGCATTTCTCTGTGCACATAGTTTTCATTCAATCTCTAGGTATTTTATGACCATTAACTTAACGGACCACTATCCTAGAAGAGAAACATCTTCACACTTTTTGACCAAAAAGTTGGTGTTCAAGTGTTGAATTCAACATCATAAAACAAGGCAGTGTCTGATCTGAAAACAGGTTCAGGTTGAGCTGATTTCCAGTTCTATGCTATGATAACATGTATATATGAGTATATATGGATATATATGGATCCATGTTATATATTTTATATTTCCATATATGCACATGTAAAACAGTTTGCTTAGCTATGAAGACGAATAGAAGCATATGATTCCAGTTTCCCTTTACTCTGTAAAGGTATATTCCAAACAGGTTCAATTTCAAAATATGCATGAGACAACTAAGGGTTTTAAACTGTATGTTTCAAGGAATAATGAGCACTTCTAAGGAGTCTTTAGGGGAAAAAGAGTAGAATTTGTATATGTTGGCTAAAAATCTTTTGATTACTGTGTGCCTTATTTAGAAAGCCAAATTTGACCTTCTATTTTCTGGAGAGCTTGCATTCCTAATTTTGGTTGCTTCTTTCTTTGTTGACTACAGAACTGATACACTTTGTTTTTCATACATGACTTATCTAGTTTCTGTGTGCTTCAAAGCTGTCCAGCCTGAAGGCATTTATTCTGGCCTCAATCCAAGGCAGACTTCAATACTTAGTGGCAACTGGGGACATGCACGATAGGGGAACACTAGTCCTCTGCTCTTGGATTTCTGTACTTAAAGGAAAAGGCTAAGCTGTCAAATACCAAAACATGGAAGCTGTGACAGGGCACAATGTAGAAGTCACTATATAGAAAAGAACAAGAAAATTGTTTGCCTTTTTGAAAGACTCCAATTGATAACTGACATTCCTGCTGCCTTCTTAGGTCACCTGCTCCAATTTTCTACTACGCAGTTCAGAAAAATCTATAGGTAGCACAGCCTTTGCTGAAGCAGATCAGAGCATCAGTCAGTCCTCCTAGTTACAATACCCTGCCCCTTCACGTGCCTGGAAAGAACAGAGGCTTCTCTCATCTGCTACTCAGTGCTGCACTGTAGCAGATCAGACGACCCCATTCAGAATGAGCACCCTGTACTCACATCTAGCAGCGACCACATGAACCTGCATTACCACTCTGTCGATAGTCACTGTCTTACACACATGAAGAGGGCAGTGAATTTGTTCTATGTGAGAGAACTCCTGTACCACACTATTGCAATTTCCAAGCACCTTACAGCAGTATTTTAAAGGCAGTGAGTGTATAGATGGAAAAATGGTTTTCTCTCACTTCATCAGCCTAACCTATTCACCCGGGAAACATATTTTCTTTTGACAGAGAGGAAGATCATAAGCTTTTGTCCTGGGTTTTTCTCTCACAGAAACAGTGATCTCATGCAAGAGTTAGGTGAGAGAGAAGCAGGAAGGGAAGAGAAATTTTACGGAGACAAAGTGACCACTAGCTATTAGAAGAGGTGAGAGACAGGAAGTATTTTTTCCTTCTGCAGTTCTGCATCATTCACAAGAATGAGTGAGCAAAGAGGTCGGGAAGCTGGGATGAGCAGAGGCCCTATGCAGTCATGATTCACTGCAGATACAGGAGCACACCGCAACTTGTCTGTACAGCAGTCTGGTATAAATGGTGTTGACCTCATAGCTGGTTGTTTCTTATAGAAGAGCAGAACACAAACCAGCAATGCTTCAGGAATACATTACGGCTAAAATATGTGAATTCATATGCAAATTAAGGAGGGCTTTCCACTCCTGGAACATTACTGAATATCCCCCAGTGTCAGAGTTTGGGAGTGCCTGTTGTGCTGGCATCAACCAACCTACACGTCAAAGCTCTGCTGTTTCTACAAGGGATAGGGGGGTAAGCAGCTCTTCCTTCCTAGCCAGTGATTAATCATTCTGCACTGCAGCAGAAGCCATACTCCATAGGCTTCTGACTGGCAATGTTACAAAAAGCAGTAGGATGGCCATTTGATGGAAAATCATTATCTCCCCTCTCCTGTGTATGACCACACTGATAGCTGCACAGGAGAGGTACATGAACAACCTGTATAAGTTGCAGACTTGACAGCACACTTTCTTCAACTCAGCCTTCAAAAGCATCACTCTGGAACTGCAAACATTCTTTAAAAAAACCCCAATCCTTTTGGGACTTTAGCGAATCTTTATTTTAAAAAGCCTGGCAACAGTGAATTTCAACAGTGCCGAAGGCCAAAGATTTCCCATTGCAAATATCTTTCTATCAGTAGGTCATAATCCTATTCTGCAGGAATAATATCCTTCATTAGGAGTTCTTGTTTTCCCTAAAGTCATACATCTCTGGCCTCAGCATAAAGGTGCCATTTTAAGGGGAACAGTGCAATGCCCACTCTGGTCACATTCTCAATGTGTACACATACAGGAAAGAGCAATGAGGGTATTTCAGTGATCAAACTCTTGATTTTATCACAGAGCACAAGATTTCAACTAGTGATTTTAGCCTTAAAGGCTTTAACTTCCCTACTCATGTTAGGAAACTTCTCGGGTTTCAGGCTCTGTCCCTTAGATATTGGTATCATTGAGAAAACGACAGAAGTTATGCCCTCGGTAATAGAATACTTTAATGTTCAGAAGTGGGATTGCTAGTGGAATATACTTGGAAGCTACAGAAAGCAGTTTTACAAAAAACCCAGTGTAGCACAAATAATAAATTAACAGATCTGTGCCATTTTGGCAGAGCTTTTAAGGACTAGATCAGTCACAACACTCTTCAATAAACTAAAAAAAAACAACAAAAAAACTAGATCACTCTACTCCTGTCCATGATGTTCATATTATTTGTCTAAAAATACAAGATCAGTATCCAAAGTGTAGTGCTTTTCAGGAATATTCATTACTCTTTATATTGAAGACCATATGAAAATATCTTTAATAATACATCCATCTGTTTAGAAAATTACAGTTTCTATGGAAAACTTTTTTCTCCTCAGTTAAAAATGAAGAGAATTTGCATTACCATTGAAGTGCATAAATTAAAGGGAGAGATAAAGAGGAAGATGAAAGAAAGTGTGTGAAAGAAAAAGACTGTAACTGATTGCAACACAATTTATTAGCTTCAAAGGTCAAGGCAGCCAATGTTTTTATTGGCTCTGTTTACCTAGGGGCATTTGCAGTGCCTTGACCTGAAACAAACAAGTTGCTGTGCCAGTGCTTCCATATATTTATGTCATTCCTAGGCTAATGCAAGCATTTCTTGAAGTCCTAGTGCAGCACAGCTAGCTCTGTGCAGTCATTATCCATCGGCTGAAAATGCCAGGCAACAAGCAGTGGCACAGCACCATCGAATAAGTTTTTTCGACCTTCACTTCATTGCTACTGGATCATCTTTGCCCTTGGGTTGGTCTGGTGGCAAACATCCTCCATAGGCAGGAGATGGCAGCAGGGGCGTGTGCAGAGCTGCTTCACTGAGGAATATGCCTATCCATGCAGAAGGAGGGGTCTCTGGAGAGTTACTCCTTTGCCAGGATATTTCAGATGTGCTCTGGGATATTCACGGTGTAAAAAAGCCCAGCAACTAGGTAACAAGCAGCTTCCCAGATCATCTGCTTTCAGCTGCATTTCCACTTGAATTTCCAGGCTTGTAACTCCTCTTGAAAAGAATGACTCATCTAGTTAATAAGGAAAGTTCAGGACACCGGAGTTTTCCAATTCACTCCAGTTAAGACTATTAAATCCTCTGTAGCAGTGGCTCAGATGTCAAGTCTAGTGGAAGATGGCATCTTGGCTGACATAGCAGATGTTATGAAGGACCAGTTTTATGTTCTCCCCATCTTTTATTAGCTGCATTGGCACGTGGGCTGAATTTTCTGTCTTGAAAATATAACTCTGAAATTCCTGGTAACACTTGTGCCAGCCAGCCCTCAGCCTCTGAAGCTGGGTTGCTGAGTCTCTTCCTGAGGGAAGCACCCAATGAAGAGAAGATGGTGCCCGAAAATGCTCCAAGTTTCCTGACACCAGAAATGCTGGCTACAGAATAGGTTACAAGTTCAGCCTATGAAAAAGTGACTCTAAAATAGAGATGTGAACTGAAGCCCCTTTTATGAACTGGAAAAGGAAGCAGCAGATATCAATCCTCTGTTCAGATGGGGGTTCTACAGTGCCCCAGTGGACAAATGAGGGATCAATTGTACCAAACTACAGGTCAGTACTACTACTTGTTCCTGTAAATGTGCTCCACCATTGCTAAAACCTGAACAAGTCATAGGTTTACCAAAGGCTTCAGCAGCTGAAGTGCAAAGCCAAGTGCACTACATCAGCTATAAATTACAGCATATATAATACCTACTCACTCATTTCATATAATCCACAGAAATCTCACTAATTATAATCACTCTCAACCACTAGTGATTTACACTGGATGTGTGCTGGAAATCTAGAGGCAGTAAATATGGTCTCTTTCTTACTCACATGACTTATTGACAGATGCTTTACAAAAACAGATGAAGCCTTCAAGAGGTTGAACTGGAAAACCTATATACTAGCAAAATTCATAATATTTTCTTTTAAAATATTCCTTCCATCTCAGTGAGCACAGTATCACTGGTGCTTAGACATGCCAGCAATGCAGAAATTTGTCAGCTAATAATAGCCAAGGAAGTATTAGAAGTTGACACTCAAAGTCTGAATCACCATTAAGGTCCTTCCAGCTGGGGACAGTCTGTTTCTGAGACACACATCTCGAGATAGAGGGGAAAGACCACATTTCAGCCTCAGGGTTTCTGATATACACAGCAAAAATTAGAAAACCAAGAGGCAGAACTGTCTTGAGAGCAGTCCTTTCAGGGGATGACAAAATTAGTTGCAAGTTTTAGGTCTGCAATGTTAAAGGAGAATTTTCTTTCAGCCTCTAACTAAAATGAAGGCCCCATAGAGGAAAGCTTTTATAGAAACTAAGATACAAACAATTATCCATGCATTAAAAGTACTGCAAGAATTAATTTAAGAGCAGCAATAATCCTTTTCCTGGTATCCTGCAGATACCAGACAGAAGAGCAGGCAAAGGCTGATAAGAGGTAACTAGAACTCACTATAATGTGTCAGAAAGTCATTGTCATACAAGAATGAAACACTGAAGTTAAGAAATGACATTGACTGAAAATTCTCCCCATTCCCATTAAAAGTTTGAATGAGATATTTTAATTCAAGCTGATATTATTTAGTTATATACCTCACTCCATTTTTCAACGCCCACTCAAATACCAGTCCAACATTTATATTCAGTTTTGACAGTTCAAACAGTTACTAACAGCATTTGGGAGCTGTTGGTAACCATCAGAGACCACGTGATGTCCTGCTGGCATAGTACTGGTATCTGCAATTAGCTTTACAAAGCTCAAAGAAACAACTCAATTGTATGAGTATGTACTGGGAACAAAAAGACAAAGGATCAGCTGGACACAGACTTACTGTGGTACCACTGTTATAATTACATGATATATTTGTTTGCAATACAGCTCTAGTAATGTATTAAAAAGAATAAATGTAAAGTCTGCAACATAGCCTGTCTGTGCATAAAAATGGGCCTAAGGAGACTGATATCACATTTTGTTTGACAGTCTAAATGCTCAGAATCTTGACATATCATTCTTATCTCTGACCTAAAGCTCAGACCACCCTTTCTTCTTTTTAAAACACTCATTTTAATTAAAGGCACACAAATGTCATGATCCAGAGAAGTGACTGTGACACTGCAGGATGGAGAAACACAAATGATTTTCCAGCGAGAACAAAAATCTCAAGTCTGAGAGTGGTCACTGAAATTTCTGACCAATGCTCTTTAGGTGGCTGCACTGGAATAATTGTGCCAGGCAATACCTAGTTGCTGGAGATGCACCCAGTTGCTCTCAAAGACCTATGGTGTCCCCTGCTTCTCTGTAGTCAGTAGTGGAGGCTTGTCCCAGAAATTCTAACAAGTTTGTGCTGGCTTGTATAAGGCTCTGGAAAAATAGTGCTGGGCAGGACAAGAAGACAGCACTCAGAAAAGAAAATGGAAGTTATTTTTGCACAACTCAGAGTAGCAACACGGCATGTACAGCTCATCGTCTGCTGTGGTTACCTTCAATCCCAGCAGTGACAAGTGCTGGGCTGTACGTGCATTTTCATTTATCTCTGCAGCTCCACGCTGAGGGCAGACAGCACCCATTTTACCACAAGACCATGCTTGTGACTCAGGACAAGTGTATTTTCAATTTGCAAGTAAGCAGAGTCCTGTCAAGGGCAATATTAATTTCCACAGGGTCTGAAAAGCGCCTCATTATTCCTGACTCTGCCTGCTGGGTTATTGATGCATTAGATAAAAAAAAAAAAAAATCATCCCAAATAAAGGAATTTGTTGTTATTTCCAGCATTCTGCATTGTTCTCCAGGAAGATGTGTCAGCTGACTGCAGGTTCCCTTAGGCTCTGGCAGGACAGACATCTTAGATATAATATTACAGTACTAATACAAGCAATTAGTATTTTTTAGCCATATATATCTGAAAACACTTCACAAAAGAAGAAAAAGAAAAAGGATATACTAATGCCACATCATATAAGGAAGGAACCCAAGCACACAGGAGCTTAAGTGTCTTGGGCACTATTATGCTGAAATGCCAGGCAAAGTCTGGAAACAAAATGTTATTGAAGAGAACAGAGAAAATGGTGTCTGTAATAGCTGAGGGACTTGACCCAGTGACTCATGTAAGGTTTTCCTACAATGGAATCCTATAACTATATAGTTCAGGCCTAAACATTTGATTCTGGTGTCCTATCTACTGGCCTGCGCTAGAGAAAGAGACTGCACAAATTATTTATTTACTGGTAAGAATTAAATCAGCACAAAGCCAAACAAAAATTTCTACACTGAAAAAATTGCTCAGCGAACTACACAAAATACTATGTGTTTATGGACCACTGAGAAGACCGGTGATAACAAAAGGAAGTTTTTAGAGTTCAAGGCAATTTCAGCATCTATTTGTGTCAGTTCCAATACAACTATCCTCCAGAAGAGTCTCTGCCCTCTTGAAAAGAAAAAACAAACCAAACAAAAAGTCAAACTCAAAAAACCCAAATACACCCTCTGAGTATAATCAATCCGGAACAAATTTGGGGTTTCCCACCCAAGCAAATGTCAGACCACAGCCTGCCTGCATAAAGAGCCATTCCCCTCAACAGAAAGGAAGTCCTCACTAGCAAGTGCCAGGCAGTGAACGGAATAAAAATTCTCATAATCCCAGATTATCATAGTTTAACATTTCTGCCGCAATCAAAGAAATTATGATCTGACTTTATTTCAAGAGTGAAAGGAAGTCCTGCTTTACCAGCAGAAAATAAACAGCTTTGGGTTTGACTGAGTAGCCCATACTGGGTAATTCTTGGATCATCATGAGGTGACAGAGGACACTTACAAGCTGGATCTTGAGTTTGTCATTGCTCCTCAAAAGAGAAAGCATTAAAAGAAAAAGTAGCAGGCTAGTATAAAGTAACAACTCATTTAGAAGCTTGCTTCATCATTCATTCTCATTATTTCTCGTGCAGTTATTGGACAATTTATGTTGTGTTTAATTCTGATTTGAAAGAAGAGTGAGGTTATTTCAATTTATAGCTAGCTATACCTAGCTAGAGGTTTTCACCACCCTACAGTCACTGCTGTGACTACACTGATATGAAGTTACATGTGACTCAGCTTTGAAGTTATCTGTTCCCAGGTGAGTGAGAGCATTCTAGACAGAAGTACAGAGTTTAATGAAGGTTGTCTTAACCTGCTTCTACCATACACACTGAATTTTAGGCTGCCAGTTCTCATGGATGGGATTACAGAAAACAGCAAACAATAGGTATGATTGACCAGAGGGTTCCATTTGTGCAGTTTTGTAACACAAAACCACCAAGGCTAGGCAAATAAAAAAGCAACTGATTCTGAACAAATAAATGCCAGTATTTTATATTTTGTGAAATGTACCGCTGCATTACCATGGCTAATTGAGTAATAAACATCTTGGGAGGATTAAGTATTTTCATAAACAGTGCTTGCAGGAGCCTTAGCCACAATGGTAGTTTAAGGCAGTTACTCGTCACACTCTGGGCATCAACATCTAGGGACAGAATTCAAAAGAAATACAGCACAGACATAAAAAATCCATGAGCAGGTGCACTGGGAAGGTGACAATGTCCTCAAAAACCTCCTGGCTGTTTCATGGGCTCAGCTACTGTCTGTTAAGCCTGTTGATCAAATTAAGACTAAGCCCTGCAAGGCAGGTGCCTCCTAGTTTCCCAGGAGAGAGCTTCATCCTCTGCACTTTGCAAATGTTCTGGAAATGGAAGGGTGAACCCTTTTCAAAGGGGGCAGAGATGTCACAGAGCCCCTAGCATCTGTGAGACTCAGAAAAGCAATTCTATCTGAGAGAGTTTATGTCAGTGTACTAGGTTTGTATTCATCTGGCATTAAAATAAACAAAAGGTGGAAGCACTGAAGAAGCAGCAAGGAATTATGGAAAGTTAACTGCATGAGGAAGGACAAAGACAGTGTGGTGTGATGTAATGGCAAGATAGTGGAGATAAAATACAAACACCAAAAGCAGAACATGCAAACTGAGACAGAAAAGGTTAAGTCCAAGCCCTTGCAGTCTAACAACTTTACTGTGAGTTCTTTGTGGGGGAGACAGCTGCCACTGAGAGCACATAAACACTCCACAGCAGAGCAGCTTCAGAAAGCACAGCGGAGGTCATTCAGAAATGCTCCACATCTCAGAAAGCCTTTTTTAATTCAGAAGAAAAAATCCAGAGTTTGATATGAATGGTTTGATTTGTTTTCCAGGTCTGCAGAAACAGATGACACAGTAAAGCCTGGAAAGCACATGTGAGCTCATCATTTTAACAGAACCCTTGAACAGTGCAGCAAGCATCTCAACCTTAGTGAGAGGACCATGCAGGTGTGCCACTCAAAGTGTATTTTAATAAAAACCATTGCATTCCTGGGCAAATAACTATTTTCACTTGGCTTTTCTTTTTTAAAGGGAAAGAAATTCCTCAGAAACCATAAGATATTAGTTTGGTACAGGAGGAGTAATGAATACAGCATTCTCATAGGATGCCAACATAGGGTGTGAGATACCATTAGAAGAGGTCAAAGCCAAAGATAAGTTTAACGAAAACCCTTGACAACTAATGAAAATCTTTCACTGGTTCAAGAAGGACTTCAAAGTGGCAGAACTGTCACAAAAGGAAGAGCAGTCCAAGAAATAAGTTATGAGGCGAATACAACTAGGGGAAAAATGGGTATTTGTCTGAAGCAAGTACTGTATTCCTTTAAAAGGTTTGGATCTGTATCTTCATTTGGCACTACAGAATGTAACGCCATGCAGAGAAACTTCAATAACACTTTGCAAGGGCATTGAAAAGCCTTGCCATATTAAGAAATAGCCTCGTTTAGAACAAAACCTTCTGACTGACATCCTGTTTTACTGTTGCGGCAGTGGTTGAAGACATTAACATCCCCACCAGAGGTTACTATCCCTGCAGCAAGGGCAATGAAAAAGACCCATGTGTCCATTCCTCCCCAGCTCCATTTCAGGAACCAGCATGCAGTGTAACCTGCTCGTCTAAAGGGGCTGGCACTGCAGCACAGGCTGTGACCTGCAGCAGCTCGAGCACAAGCGCATGTCCTGATCTGCCAGCTGTGCCAGGAGGCAGCTTAAAGAAATGATCAGGGACATGTGAATGATGACCTACTAAATACCAAAATTCAGTAAGGAAAATCTTTAAGTCTCCAACATTGAATCTTTTCCATCTCTTTGATTCTGCCACTGAAGTTGGCCACTTGCATTGTCTGTTCACGTGCACCTGTTGGAACTCCAGCTACCTCCGAAGACACCTGCAGTATCAATCCTATCAATCATATTAAAGCCAGGTCATGTGTGAACCAATTAATTTGAGATAATAAATAATATTCCCTACTTTTCAATAAGCAATGTGAGAAGTTAATATGGTGAGCATTCAACTGCCTAAACTGAGTTATTTTCCACTTAGTTTGGACAGTACTTCTCTATTGTCCAGACATGCCTGTTGTTCCTTGACAGAAAAATCATAAGAAAAAAATCAAAACCAGCTATTGCCTTTGTGGATGAGAAGAGTTTGAGCACGTTATCATGATACACAAAGTACAGCCATGAAATGCAGATGGGGAGAAATATAATCAGTGCATGTAATTTTGCATGTCAGAAGGGGCCATTTTTGAGATAATGGTCATATTAAGATTATTAGACTATTCAAAAACCTTTTCTTAAATATCAGCTTTAGGGGTGTCCTGTTGTAATGACAACTTGATTAATTCTGTCCTGCTTTGGTTCGGTTTTGCTTCTTGCTTCATGGCCATGTTGAAAGCATTCTTCATTGCCATTCCGGACTACTGCTGGCTTAGCTATGCATTATTAAGCAATAATTAGCTGCTAACCTACAATTAACTGTGTATCTGTGATGAAAACAAATAATCCTTAGATACAATTTGTAAGGTGCTTCATAAAGAAATTTTGTTAACAGCTGTTTTCATTACTGTTAGCATGCATACACAGTGCTCCAGCAGGTGCCACAAGGTCTGTCCCAGAGACTGAAGCCTTTAGGCAAGCAAGTTTGAAACACACCTGCTTGCCTTGCTACAGAAAAAAGCATCACAGCCCTACCCAGTGAGATCTGGCTGAGGGGATTGCCTAAGACAATTTCCTCTACCTGGCACTGTGTCAAAAGCATTAACTGAATTACAAGTTTCCCCAAATTACACACAAGTAGGAAAGCAAATTCCGTGTCTAGAACCAGGAATGGCTGAACTTCTGCATGAACATTCTGATGCCAAACAAGGTCAATCAAGCTAAAATTGGCTTTCTGATGATGACATGTGAGCTACAGCCCAAATTTCACTGCTCTGAGCGAAGGAAAATCATGCCAGATACATTAAAAGAGAGCAGAAATGGCACCTGGAACATGATCTGGTTAAATGAACAATGACTACAAGCAGTGATCAGAAAAAATGCAGTCCCACTACAGACACCATACCAAGACTTATAGGACAATCCACACTTCTCCATATCTCTTTCAGGATATATGTACAACTTCCAGTAAGAAATGCTTATGATCACACCCTTCAGTGATGTGAGATTTCTGTTAAAATATTGCCTTGCATTTTCAGAAGGCAAATCAATGCTCACAAACACATCCTCCCTTCTATTATGCTATAGGTTTTAGAACTGGCCACCAGATTTTCTTACATGAAGATTCCCAAACTAGAAACTTGTTTCTAGTAACAGAGAGTATGGCCACTCCTGTTCACTGACATCTTTGACAATTTTGAAACTGTAATTCATATTATGTCTTTTATCACAGTTTTTATCTACACAACTCAAACAAGTCAGATAATGTTGTTTTCAAGACCCCACACTTTCATGCAAGTAAAAGTGAAAAATTAATCCATGAATAAGAAAAAAAAATGCAACCCCAAACCAGTTACTACTTCAGTTTTACTTCTGCAAAACAAAACCCAGCCTTCCCCTTTTTCAGAAAGTTTTTTTTTCTTCTTCTTTTAAAGGGTCTTCTTGGACATCAAAAGGGAAGAGAAATAGCAGGGGTCTGGAGTGATTTTTTTTCTAAAGTCTTTGTCTTCTTCTGAATGAATTTGTACAAGACTGCTGAATAATGCCCTGAGTTGAAACATGATGAAGTTATGATTTAGTCCTAGTCTAAACTCCATACAGTTCTACAGCAAAAGGTATCAGTCATATAAATAAAATATATTAACAAAAGATGACAATATCTGTCTCCAAGACATCTAATTAACAAGTGGATTTCTGAATTCTAGGTAAAGTATGTAGGTATTTTGAATTAATAGTCATTATCTCTCCCCACATCCTTAGTCTGAATTTACGGGCCACTGCAGGTGGATGGCTCTAGAGCTGCAGAGCTCTCAGATGCCAAGGCAATATACATGACAGGTACTGCAAATGCAACTTGCCAGATGGAGCTTAGCTCTACTCATGGATAATAGTAATCACTCCTCTTGTTTTCTGTGCACTATCCTATTGGGAGAAATGTTGGTGTACAACACTGCCTAACCACTTTCACCTTTCATTGCCACCCCGGAACTTGCATCTCAGCTTTAGAAGGACAAAAAATGCAAGGGTAGAACAGCTAACAACAGGAAATAAAAGTTTCAAAAAATGAAATCCCCAAATCCTCCTGACCTTCAGATACAGCGGTCATTAAATCAGGTTTGAATAGAAGAGAAATAGTAAGTTCCAAGTGACCAAACCTGACAGAAGCAGAGGGACAGCCAGCCTGTGCCATTCCCTCTCCCTGCTTCTAGGACGATCCTTGCTTGGTGTTGTAAATTGTTATTTACGCCTCGTGCCTGGCTCAATCTGCAGCTCTCTTGGGCAAAAGCGATGACATTGCCATCCTTTCACCCTATTTCTCCCCTCACAGTACAAGTCCTGGTGCCTTTTAACTGTCTGCTCCTCTGGCTGCCTTTGTGTCACATCCACCAGTACAACAGAGAGCACGAGAGCACAGGTGCCTGCCGAGAGTGGAAGCAGATCTTCCCAAGCCACACCTAAGGAAACCTGGCCCTGTGGAGAGGGCAACTGAAGCTCAGGATCTGAACCAGGGACCTACCTTGGACTGTGTAACAAACCATTGTAAAAAAGCAAATCACAGACTGCAGGGCTAACAACTCACTCCTGTCGATACAGCATTTCCTAAGGCAAATGAACATTGCAGATCCTGGTCCTTAACAGTCCATTGCCAGACTCTCACCCTCCTTTCCAATTCATGCCAACTTCCTTCCTTCTTTTACTCCAGGAATCACATGGAGCAGATGCGAACACCATTCCCATGGCTTCAGTTAAGAAAGGACAAAATAAATAACTTGCAAGCATTGGACATTAGCTGAGAGGCATCCACAGAGACACTAAGCCTTTTCACAGCAGATTGTAAGTGGTTCTTGCTTCTTGCCAGGGCAACAAATGTTACAGCCAAGCAAGCAGAAATTTCTCTGCTGCGCTTGAGTCCATAAACAGGACAACGTGTAATCAGCCATCTGAGCACCAAAGAATTATTCATCTTCAGGCAAGCAACAATACCTCACAGTGAGTCAGATGTGGGGGTGGAAGAAGTCCTCCACATGAGAGGCTCGCACTGCAGTGGTTCTTTCTGAGGCATATACACAACATACAGCCCTCCTTCTGCCTCCAATCCATCTCTCCTTTCCACCTTGGCATTCTTATTTATGTCTAGCAGCTGGAAATCCTGCTGATTCCCAGCACCCCCGCACAGCTCCGCTACAGAGCAGGACCAGCTGCCCTCCTGGCTCTGGAGGAAGCCCATAAGCTCTGCTGCACAGATCCTCCCCTAGTGCTGTAAAGCTCTGCCTTCAGGGACTCCAGAGGAACAGGCTGTATATTCTGACTTGTCTACCATATCTACATTTCTAAATTTCATTCTCACTAATTGCTAAATCTCAAGACAAGACAAGCAGGTGACTGCTGTAGTCACCTGAACAGCCATTGCTCACAATCTTAAGAGCAACAGTTAATGATGCAAGTCTGAAGGGCGATAGAGTAAATGGTAATGCATTAGGTAGTGAGAGAACAACTTAAATAGTATATGTAAAAATATATGGGACAAATGTGAGTGGAAGAGTGGCATGAATGAAGAGTGCAGAACAGTTTAGCTTGCTTTTTGACGAATATCTCTAATGAGGCTATGTTTATAACAATGAAACAAATCTACGAATCTAGGCACTAGAGACCCAACTGCTCATATAAGTTTTAAAACAAACAGCATTGCTCTAGCAGAGAACAAGAGGATTAATTGCTGCCTAAATGTAATCAACTGGGACCCAAGACAATGATGCATAAGATTTGGACCCTAAACATATTTGTAGGGAATACTGGCCCATCAAAAAATGTTTCTACAGTGTAGGTATCACATATCATGGAATGACTGGGTTTGGAAGGGACCTCTGGATGTCATCTCATCCAATCCCCTCCTAAAGCCGGTTTGCCTAGAGCAGGTGCACAGGATCACATTCAGGTGTGTTCTGAGTATCTCAAAACCTCTCTGGGAAGCCTATTCCAGTCTTTGTCACCAGCACAGTAAAGAAGTTCCTCCTATTCAGCTGGAACTTCCTGTGTTTCAGTTTGTGCCTATTGCCCCTTCTCCTGTCACTGGCACCACTGAAAAGAGCCTGGCACCATCCTCTTGAAAGCCATCCTTAAGGTAGTTTGTATGTATTGGTAAGATCCCAAACAAGTCTATTCCTTTATTACAGGTATTCCTTTCTATATTCTTCTGCTCAAAGGGGAAAAAAATGTCTGACCTCTTAATTACCTTATCTTTAAGTCTTTTTTCTTAAAACCCTGAGGAAACAAGACAATTGGAATCCAATCCTACTGACTCGTAAGACCTCCTACTTAGATTTAAGTCATACATGTTCAAGACATACATTTCTGCTTTTACTACAGCACAGAGTAAATTTTCTGCTCTCTGCTATGCACATCTTTAGAATCAAACTGGAATTTCATGGTCTTAGTACCACTATGAAATACCTAGGCCAAGGACCAGGGGAGGAGGGAAAGGGAATACGCCACCTGATGGAATTTGCAAAGTATTACTCATAAATAAGAGAGTTGTGAGATGGACCAAGGACCCTTATTTTACTACATGGGGAAAGAAAAGAACAATTTAGGGAGCAGGTTTCTTGACAGATGCTGAGTGAATCGAGTAAGGATTAGAAAACAGTAACTCCTGGCTCAGGACCTGTATCCAGCCTGCTACAGCCTTTTAGCTTTCCAGCTAAAGTACTGCAACCCCAAAGCAGCTTGGCAGCTCACCTCCCTCTGCAAGTTGCTTGTGTTCTGCTTGCCATGGCCTGCCCCATTAATCTTCTCACCATCAAAATTGCTCTTACCTCTTGCTTCCTGCATTAAGTTCTTCTAACAGAAGGATAATATATAAAAGGTATAATAATAACACTGATAAGGATAGTCTAAGAAATACATATTTCTTTCTCCATATTTCCCCTCGTTTGATTAGTCTCCCAGCAAGAGCAGCATTAATCACTGGGACAACAGATGAAAGATAAAGACCAATTTGAATTTTGCTGTGTGCTACTGAGTATGTATGTGTGTGTTCAGGCAGGAAGGAGGGAGGCCGCAGGATAATCTGTCATTTTATATATTTATGCTGTTGGAGTCAGTCAGGACTGGTTCTCCATTGTTACCACAGATTAAAATCATTCATGTCCTTATACTTTCATTGGAGGTCATCTTTCAGGAGAAAAAGAGATACTAGGACCAAGTTAAATTCAAGCTATTTCTGCAAATCTCCATGTATGGCTTGGACACTGAGGCTATTACTTGGATGTTAGAAGAACACAACATATAGTAGTTTTTGTCCTTACCTGACCTGACTCTTTTTCACACTAAGAATGAGTTCTTTTGCTTTGGAACAGTTATGGGAAAAGAACCGTTGCAAGTAGGAGTAAGAGGTGCATTTTAAATTATCTTAGTACAAATGAATGATCCCAGCTCTGCCTGACTTCGAACTGCCATGGAAGAATCCATGGGTACTCAGATCTCACTGCCAGCAGTTCTACCGAACTGAGTCCCTGCCAGCTTGACAAAAATAAAAGACTTTCTCCTTGGGGAACATGGAGTGTGGAACAAAGCAAAGATTAAACGTAAAAGACTGGTTACTAAGCCATATGGTATGAGTTTATCTTATCCTAAAACCTTTGTGTCTCCAAAACAGAGTTGCTAGAGTCAACAGCCTAACAGCTCTGGACATGTCACTCTCCATCTTTAAATCATGCTGCTTCTTTCCCATACCTCTGTGAGAGAGATGTATCTCATCCTTTGGATCTTAGTTGCTGTCTGCCCCTCAGCACTCATCCTTTCTCCACCCACTTTGATACATTTAGCCATTAGAGCATTTTCAACATTTCCTACTCTCTTATACATGCCCCTTAAAAAACTATTGGTATTCCCTGGAACTGTCCTTACCAACAAATCAATTTCTTTAGCACACCGACATGAGACACAGTAAAATGGGCAAAACAGCACTCACATCAGTGGAAAATTCTAGAAGTTATTACGAGCAAAGAGAGTCCCTTTATTAGTTATTTTAAGGGTGAAAAGCCAACATATTTTGTATGCAAATAAAACCGCCAAATACAAAATACATTTTTCTCCAAAAATACACTGCGAGAAAAAAGGAAAGCATTTATATCCTGTGCAATACTAGGAGAACTGAAATACAGTTTCTAGCCTTTTGGCTTTATTTTTCATTGGAAATTTTGTGGAAACACATCCTTATCTTTCAGAATATAATAGAAGTAATTTTGCAATCAAAATGAACAACATCCCACCTACTCACATGCCATCTAAGGGAGGAGATAAAGAATTAGTGGTTGCATAGCCTGTCATGCTAATCACTACTTTTACAAGCTGTACTGTGACAGACATATCTTGCAAATCAGTGACAACTCATCCAACAAATGAAAAAGAAACTAGCAGAAATCCTTCTGTTTCTGTTAGCTAACAACACCATCAGTCTACAGAAAAATCCAAGGCATTAATTAGATGGTTTCAGAAAGCAGGTCTGTCACAACAGCATGGATGTGTTTCCAATTTCTGCGCTTTCATTGAAATGAACAATCTAGGAAAGGTAAGAGGCACATTCCCACCTCTCATCCAGTCCTGTAAAAAAACCCCAAAAACTAAACAAATAAAATTGAACTATATGCTCAGGAAGCATTCTGGCAATGTCTGCAGCTTCTAGGCATTTCCCTGAAGTATATAAATAGCAAGTGGAGCAGATATGCTATAACAAAACATGAGCCAATCCTCCAGCTATATTTGAGCTATAACCATTGATTCTACTCCATTTGTTTCTAAGTAGTTGCTTTTGCAATATTGGATCTCTTCATCATATCTTGTTGCTGCACAACCATTCTAGAACAACACACTTGTCCTATTCTTTCATTTGGCTTGGGATCAAATGTATGGTCAACTAGAATAGCTTTAGTTCCTGAGTACTTTATTAATCAGATTTTGAAAATAATCTTCCACGTGACTTTCAAGAATCCTTTTTGGCAGGGCAAATGACATGCCTAAATGCACAAAGGGAAACTGTGCTCCAAAAACAAAGTGCATACTGATGTTATTAATGTTACTTTCTGAGAAATGTATGCCTGCCTGCCTGCCTGAAGAAGGCAGGTATCAGCTTACTACAGCTGTTATTACAGCTTCCTATTCCTTTATTCAAGAAAAGGGTGTGCTGTTTGCTCACCTAAAAGCAAGTAAAAATTTCAATAGTTCTTTATCAAAACAAAACAAAAAAATCTAAGAAAAGTCTAAAAACATGCTGAAATTCTAGAAAAGTGCTAGACTAGCCCTCTCTTCTCATGCTGGGCCAAATCTCCATTTCCAAAATTCACAGGAGAATGGAACTGGGTACATGTGTCAAGAACACTAGTTGAGATTTTGTTGCAAGACCCAAATGATTGCTCAGATCTGCAGGTTAAAGGCAAGGTAGTTTCAACTCTTGTAGAAATGAATCAGCCATCTCGGACCTTCTGTAAACTTTTAGACTGAAGAAATAAAAAGACAATGTGGATCCCAACAGAACACAGGGAGGAGTGGCTGAAGTGACTACTTGCTAATGCTACTATATAAAAGCAGGTTATCCAAAGAATGAGTGGAAGCTATGTTTTGAGAAATCATGCTATGTGCCAACTTGTGGCTCTCAAGGTTGCCACACATATTCAATCAAATCCCTCCCCTGGAGTAATGAGAGAGACATCTCTATTTGGAGCCAAAAATGGCTACTAAGTAACTGTTCAAATATCATTGCAAGTGATGTCAACAAATGGCAGCATGCACCCAGCATACACCAGCAGACGCATGAAGTGGTTTACAAATACAATGTTCTTTAATTGTGCTTAGCAGAAATACAAGGCTGAGTTTATTTTCATCATCAATACTTGTCAGCACTAGGGAGCGTAGGCGGGAAAAATAATATCACAGCAAAATCACATTCTTCTTTTGAATGGATACTGTACTTGTGGCTCACCTACAGCACATCTAGAAAACTGGTTCCCTATGGCACTTTCAGAAGTGCAGCACAACTGTCTTCTGCAGAAAGTGGATGAAATAATGAAAATATAAGATTATATTTTAGATTATATGAAGGTTACAGGTAATCTGAGTATCCTGAACACTGCATCAATAAATATAATTTAAACACACCACACTACTTGCATATCTAATACTCACTTGGAGAATATTTTTGTGCCTTTTCCATACAGAACAATATCATATCATACACATGTTTCTGGTTATGTAACTACTACATTACACACCAAATATTCTGTATTTCAATGTGCACTAAATCTATTTCTATACTACATATTTGTGAAGTATTTAGGGGTCATTTGGTACTATTGAATTAGTAACTGTAACCTACATGAACAATAGTCTGCATGAAAATTTTCAATCTCATATTTGGATTCTTGCTTCCGAACTCTGCTTTCTTTCTCTGCTCAAAGCACGTTGCTGTTTAATCATCACAGAAGAGATGTGACTGTGAATAAGTAAATGCCATTTTGTGAATGTCACTGCAGAAATGCAGGAGTGTAGTATAGGAGCAGGGATTCCACTCTGAAGCAGGGTAAAGTTTGGAGCTTTGGTCTCTTTAAGAAAAAATAATGGAGGAAGAAGCAGATAAGAAGGGATAAGAGCCAGACTGTGTAATTCTCAGCTGTGCCAATGAGCCAATGAAGTCACTCTTTAAAGCAGAGACTCATCAAAAGCTCTTTTTTCATTAGAGCTTTGCAGTCTTGGGTTGAAAATGTCACTAGTGACTTATAAGAAGCAAAAACCAAATTAAAGGCCAATTTCTTTCCCTACCAAATTATTATCTATGAGTGTAAAAGAAAGTACCTAGGCAAGACCAAGGGTGAGACAATTTTATTTGTCTTACTGACAGTGAAAGTCTAATTAGACTGACAAATCTTCTGTGCTATTTTCCTTTGTGATATACACTGTAAGGAAGGATTTAGCCTGGAGCTGCATGTTATGGGAAGACATTAATCAAGATTATTGGACCCTCAGTAGAAAACACAGTTAGAAGGCTGAAAAGCCTAATGGTTAAAAATAAAGGCGAGAACCTTATTCTAAGCCAGGCCAATGGGCTGGACTCTCCATATAGATAATGGGCAGATCTCCTCTTCTACTCTCTAGAGAGAACAGTCTGCACATAATAAATCATAAACTGTCATTCTGTGGCTCTAAGATCATAGCTGAAAACATCCGCAAGTAATTTATTCTCGTCACCTACAAGCTATAGTTTGAACAGTTTGCAAGTGTCATTTTGCCCATCTCAAGAAGTTGAGGCATGCCCTGAATATGTAACAGAGCACACAGTTTCTGGTTCCTCATGGAGAGTATAACCGGAAGTCCATCTGTCCTCCCAGAAGGGTTTTGATCTCTTTTTCACAGAAACTGTTTTGATCTTAGGTCCTCAGCTATCCATGCCATAGGCCAAACATATTAGGGGCCTGCCCTAGGGCCTCCAGAAGATTACCTGGAGTGGTTCTCCTCTTGGATTTGCTGAACTGAGTGTGTTTTGAATGGAAGACATACGTATCATGATGAATGATTTCTCAAATAGCTTTGCTTTGTAGTTAACTTTAAAGATAGCTTCATACAAATAGTTTGAAAACTGAATGACCTGACCATGGACCAAGACAGAATGTGCCACACAAAAGCATACGGAGAATCTCCTAAAAGCTTTGAACAGTGACTCACAAAAAAAAAAAATCTGACCACACTAGCAGCTGACATGGAAGCAGAAGACAAGAGAACGAGTGTCACTTTAACCTGTTTTCACAGAGGTCTCCCAAACCAAAAAATCCCTTTAGTACTTCACTAATAACTGAAGCTGCACTTTAAATCAGGAAATAGGGACATGTGGGATTCCAGGACTTCTAACTGATGAAGTCACCCTGTGAGAAGTATGACAGCCTTGCAAGAATGCGGCGTGGCTCAGCACAGTGACTCCCATCCAGTAGCAGTTCGCATGGCATCCTTCTGTACCACACACAAAAGCTAACACCTTGCCTTTAAGGCCTTCGTGGGTGAAGTGGCAAAGCAGAAGTCCCAGAGAGGATATTATTATCACAGGAGAGTCTGATGTGTCAGGGCTTTGAGAGGCAGCAAAAAATTAGTACAGTACATGTCACTTCTGAACAGACTGTACTTAAATCCAGAACAAAACCATGTGTGAGAAAGTAAAATCAGTGCTTCTACTTGGGGCACTGGAGCACAAGCACCATTTGCAACTCACTGGAACAAACACAAATCGAAACTCCTTTTTCTCCCTTATTTTCAGTTAGTAAAAAAAGGTCAGCTCTCGTTACCTTCCTTCTCTGAATCACAGAAACATTCCCAGCAGTATAGCATACAGCCATGCAGCTCAACTGCTTCTCACTCAAGTCCTGCCTGCCCTCCACTGATGTGAGTTTCAATGCGTTGCAGAAATGTTAGAATAAATATATTGACATTTTAAATGCTAATTTCAATGCCACTGGGTATTTTCAGCAATATTTTTCTGTCAGTTCCCTTTGTCTTGGTTGTTTGTCCAAAACTACATACCATGTCTGGGATCTTCACAAACTGAAGCATATCATTGGTCTGAACACATATTGTGTATTTTTAAAGCAGTTCATTGTCCCAGCTGTTTTAATCTAACTGTGCTCTAAAATACTTCTGTCAGTACTCAGACTACCCAACTGCAGGAGGTATCTCGGTGTATGTTATAAACAGAAGGTATCTTTGCACTTATCGTGCTCTTCTGTAGTTCCTTAACAAGTGATGTGTAAATCTAAATCCTATGGAAATTCTCCTGGATTTTGTAATGCTTTGGATTTACAGACCTGATATTCTGCACAAGATTTGTATGCATTTCAAAAAGGAGTAGTTTTAGTTACTTACATATGAAAACGAGTAATACAATAGCACAGCTACTCCTAAGAGAGTAAGAATAATAATTCTTTATCCTGATTCTTGCTATTTTGCAGTAGATGCTTTATTTTCACTTGTGTATCTCTACAATGGGCCAGAACCATTCTGTGCCAAGTAATGTACATGTGCAGAATAAAAAGTACATTTTGAACCCAAGAAGTTTGCAATCTTAACATAAAACAAGATATCACACATGGATACAGAAACATGGATAATAAAACAAAAAAAGTGACAATATTGATTGACTTGATATGCAGTTGCCTTAGACCATCATCAGCCTAACCTCTGACAACTTTTTGGCATGCATCAAGAGGAAAAAAGAGTTTCAATGGGAGTGGAAAAATAACCTGCTGTTCCCTTTTGTATGGTACCAGGAAGCAGAAAGATTCTTATGATCAAATCTAAGAAGTGAGCAAAAAAATGCTTGAATCATGCTGATCAGAATCAGGAGAGAAGAGGCTAAACTTTAACAGCCTTGAAAGCAAAGAAAAATTGTCTATTTCTGAGTAGAAAAGAGAAATCTGGAACAAGGTAATAACTAACTGCATTTGTACCACTCATAGCCTTAGGTATCTATATTTTACATTTCCCAAAGAGTAAACTCGTTCTATTAGATTTTTCCACCACTTAGATCTAAAATTGTAAGCAGGCTTGACAATGGTGATGTTGAACACAAGCAAGATAAAATAACCATTAGGCACCTGAAAAACCATGGCTGGAGATACAACCCAAACAGAAAAAGACAATT
Source organism: Origma solitaria (assembly GCA_013397895.1). Lineage (NCBI taxonomy): Eukaryota > Metazoa > Chordata > Aves > Passeriformes > Acanthizidae > Origma > Origma solitaria. The sequence continues at coordinate 1,660,966 of VZRL01002680.1, read as the reverse complement.
TCTTCTCACTTTCACCACACAGATACTGCAACTTAAGCAGACAGAATCAAATTCCACGAAAAATAAGGAAGAAAGGCAAGCCATCTGTGCTGCGACAGCAATAAAATGGCCCAATATTGAAATGCAGAAAGTTGTAATGGAGGTACATATTGACCTTTATTTTTCTTTCAGCGGGTAGCATGAAGTGTCAAAGAGTTATTGCTTTAATATCAGCTAAGATGAGGCCATTTGTTGTGGTGCATGTGTATCCAGGAAATCGCTGCTCTAACCATGTTTTTAGAAGCACTTTGACACTTTATTAAATCTTCTTGATGCTCTTTCAGCACACAATGGTCTCTGTAGGCTGAGTGAACTGCCACGTAGGCTAGGCAGGAAGCTTTCACAAACAGTTCCTCTTCAGGCAAGCCAGTGTCATTTCCAGATTGACCCAGCCCATAAAGGTCCAGTGCTACTCTCTGTTTCACTGCTACAGCTAAACGGTTGTGCTGCCTTTAAAAATTACAGAGGGCAGGATAAGAACCACAGACATTATAGTTCTGGAGATGGAACTGTACAAACATTTTCTCTAAAATTAGAACTAGTCACTGAGGAGAAGGAACTGTAATTCTTGCAAAGTTTATGACAAACAGTGACCAAACCTTGGGTAATTTCCCCTCATTTGGCTGAGACTTTATAAATCACCTATTGGGTGTTTGAGGGTAATAACTCAATTAATCCCAGTCCTGTTGCCATCTGGATTTAGAGAGTACCAAAGGGGGCAGCTCAGCTTGGAATTAATTACTCTAATAGTTGTAAATTCCACTGCAGCCAGAAGCACCTCACAGAATCACAGAATAGTTGTGGTTGGAACAGAGCTCTGGAGGTCATCTAGTCCAAACCTCGTCTCAAGTACGATCACCCAGAGGCAGCAGCCCAGGACTATGTGCAGATGCCTTTTGAATATTTAACAGCAAAACTCCACAATGTTTTAGGGCAACCAGTTCCCGTGCTCAGTCACCCTCAGGTTATAAATGTTAACTGAGGTTTAGAGGGAAAGTTCTGTGTTTCAGTTTGTGCCCATTGTCTTTGGTCCTGTCACTGGGCACTGCTGTCATCTTTACACTCTTCCTTCAGGTATTTGTACACACAGATAAAATTCCCCCTGAACCTTCTCTTTTCCAGGCTGAATAGACCCAGGTCTCTCAGCCTTTTCTAACAGAAGAAACGCTCCATTCCCTTACTCATTTTAGAGGCCCTTTGCTAGAGCCTCTCCAGTATCTCCATCTCTCTAAAGATTTCAAAACGAATGTTTCATTCTAGCTGATAACATGATCACATACTGCTGAAATAAATCATTTTCAGAATCTCATCCACAGCTCAGATTGGTTATTCACAGGATTCTTTTCTTTGCACAGACAAGGAGAGTCAATTGAAGGTGTTTATTTCTAATCAGTACCATTTCCTGGCTGTCAAAAAAGTGGTTCCATAAGCACCATATTTTAAGGGTTGAAATAACTATATTGGTGCAATTAAGTCAGAACATCTGAAATTAATTTTTCTGTAGGAATAATTTTTACCAAATAGATTGGAACTGCTCTATGCTGGAACATCTACATTTTGCAAGAAACTGATCTTGATAGCATTCCTTCAAAATTCTCTACAGGAAGGCTATAAAAGGGAAATGAAAAATGACTCCAACTGGAAGTAATGCTCCATTGCTTTTCTCCTCATTATGAACTTCACTATTGCTGCAGTTCATACTGTCATAATAAAAAATAACTATACACCCACCCCCCCATTAATCTTTGTAACTCTCTTTGGAATACATTTCCCCACATATGGAACTTTTGAAACATGGTTAAAACCTTGTTCTTGTTCACATTGTGAGAATCCCACTTACACAAATGGGGTTTCACTAGATCAGGAGTAAAATATCTTGCTATTATCACATACAGGTGCCACAACAATTCTGCCAGGTGTTTGTCCTTTGTCCAACACAGGAGGACAACATTTTGTGGTGATTTACTCCATACAACATTATTAAAGTAAAGAATTACATGGACCATGATTCAGAGAACCAGGCTCCTATGAACTTACAACTGAGCAGCAAGACTAATTAAGAATCTAAGGAAATGGAGAAGACTAATTGACTCACCTGGATGCTGGGTGGTGAACGATTTTTTCGGGTCGTAGTGGTCGCCATGGTGGTTGTGGTTTCCATGACTGTAGTTGACATTTCCGGTGGCACAGATGTTGTGGGTGTTGTTCCCAAGATGGAAGGGACTTCCCCAACGAGTCGGACACTTCCATTGATTTTAATGTTGGGGTTGTTCTCTGCCGCCATGTTCAGCACTTTCAGGCCATTGTAATAGAGACCGGAGAGCTGGCCTTGGAAGAGACGCCCTCTGTCCTTCCCTCCTATGGCTATTTGCGCCTGGGTGTTGAAGATCGTTAACTGTCGTCCTAGTGAAGGGGGGTGAATAACATTATTGACAGACATTTCCTTCACTTTGCATACTACACCGAGCCCTGAACAAATGACGGACAAAGGAGAGGTAGATTCATTCTTGGTAGTGTTCGTGGTGACTGTAGAGAAACAGTGTGGAAATGTAGTGCCTAAAGGTCACTAATAAAGAAGATTAGCCTGAAAGTACGGACACGTAAAACTGATCCTTATGCCTCAGCTTCCACTCACACATCAAAACTCTGGAGTAACTTGAGAAATCTGAACCCCTTCTTTTAGGATTGGATTAATTTTAAACTACAAATAGAACTTCAATATGTGGCCATTTTTCTACTATCAATTCAGATTGCAGTACCTGTCAACCTTTAGCCCACAGAGCAACCTCCTTTTGGACTGGTTAAAGGATAGGATTATTTCATAAAGCTACTTTTAATAATGTAAAGGTTTTAAGGGCTGACTCAAAAACAGTAAAACATCAGAAAAAATTGATGAGATATAAGAATCAAGTAGGGCAGAATCAGTCATGTTCTTTCACCTGCAAACTTTGTGTTGTGAAGGCTCACAAATCTAAACCCAAGAAACAACAAATGCAAATATTTCTGATGTCTCTGAAAGAGCAAAGCTTTTGAAAGAGTGAGGATAACAGTACTTCAGATGATTAAGACCCAGAATGCTTTACTTCCCTCTTACAGACTGAATTCAAATGTAGGCAGGTTATGTGGTTTATTCAGGGTCACACCTTGAGTGTTAGAAGTGGTTCAGTTCATATGTAATAAATAATATATTTATTAAAAATAAATCTAGTAACAATTGCCAATTCACCTAGTTTTGCAGGACACTTATATCACATTCAGCCTGGACTGCTCTATAAACACTGTTTATGTCCCAGGCTGCACAAGGTTGACCACATTAAGAAATAAATTGCTTCATGAAGTGCAAAGGCAGTGCCTATAATTTCATTGTTCCTCAGATTAGGGGCATGCCACCTGGAATCTGCTGAATTAGCAGACAACCAGACTGGACATTTCTCAGAAGGGTTATCAATGCAGCATCAAGTCAATCATCATTTAAACATCCTATTTGTGTTTTCCCATTTTTATGAAGTTTGAAATATGTGTTCCCATCCCATTCCCACTCCCCAGTTCTCACTTGCCACTTGCTCTGTCTAGTCCAACCTGAGAGGTGCAGAATGCCACCATGTAGGAAAGCACAGCCTATGATCCACTGCTCATTCCTTCACAGCCAGTGGTTAGAGTAGATCAAAACACAAGGGGGAGCTCACCAATTTTGGTGGTCGTCATGGCGGGTCTCGAAGTGAAGTGGTGATGCGGTGTAGCATCATCTTATGGTGACAGGATGGACCACAGGGAAGAGAATGGGGACAAGAGAAGAAATGTATCTGAAAGTAGTCCTGTCCCCAAAGAGGACCCTAGCTAACTAAGCAACGGTGTATGGAGAGGTGTAACACACAGACATGTGGAGGTGGGCTGCACATCCCTTGTGCTCCTCACCCTCAGATTTGTAAATGAAAAATCAGGACTTGATCAGGGTGGAGTAACTGCATTGATGAAGAAATGAGAAATAAAAATGGGGGGTATCCTTCCCCTGGAAAGTGTTGAAACACCTGATGCGATATTCTGCATCTCAGGAGGTTTTAAACTTGCCAGAGGCAACATAAGTCTATTAAAACATCAAAACATGCACTGAAGCCACACATCCTCAGAATGTAAACAGAGCCTTCACTCTTGTCTGTGAGGAAAATAGGGTCCAATAACAATCTGTTAAGATATTCATCCCTCTCAGCCCAGCTCCTGAGTTAGAGGAAATGGCACTGTACACTGTAGAAGGTCAAACTCCTGTCCCATACCATGTCCTCAGAGCTTCCTTTTCTGTCACGTCGTGCTTTGGCTCTTTTAACGGATATGCTGTAAGAACTTTACTACACCATCTGCCCTTCTCTGAATATGTTCCCTCCTGTTAGCATGATAGCTCTGTCTGTATTGTCCCTGCCCCTACAAACTCAGACACGTCACTAGTTACTATTCCCTCTTTCCCAATTCATTCATGATAAGAGTGTCAAAGAGGAGAGGGAAGATGAGTAAAGAAGGGACTTACGAGCAAAGGGACTTATTTCACTAATCTTGTAATGTTATCCTTGGAAACAGACAGAAGATACTGTCAGTTCAGTTTTCCATTTTCATTTCCATTCCTTTCTTCCCTTGAATTAGTTTGGTATCTTTTTTCATCTTTTGCCAATGGGAAAAAAGGTGGAAGGTGTTGCGAAAGGAGAATCTTTTTGCTGCTCCAGGTAGGAGAGCTCCCCAAACCAGAACAGAAAATGGGTTCTCTCACTTTTACTGGAGGCTTATGACTCTCCTCAGGATGTCAGCTATTCTAACCCAAGCTCATAGCACAGCTTTATGTGTCTGTCATACCTCTTGCTTTACTTGCAAGAATGACGAGTTAGTATACTAAGCCTGAAAAAAAGAGGCCACATCTCCAATTCTAGGCCTTCATCTGCATCTTCTAATGTTGAAAGAAAGTGTACACCAAGGAGGTGACCCTATTCCAGCAAAAAAAGGAACTCTGATTGTGTGTTTTGGGGTCTTCATTGAGAAGTGGTTTTCCAGACCAGGATTCATGCACTGCACCACATGGTTAATGCTGGAAACCACATTAAAACTGTGTTTGCTAAAAGAACAATCACTTGCTGCAGTCACCTACTACCTGCAATTCTGCATTCTTCGCTATAAGACGGTGTACATGGACATGATAAAGACACCAGGGAAATGAACATGAAATGAGAAAAAACTTTGGAGAGAATACACATTTAATTCTGCCACCATATGTTTCTTCTGTTCATTCTTTCAATGAAAATGAGCCGAAGTCCTTACTTCTCCTGAGTAAAATTTATTTGGCCACTGAATTTTATTGAGGAATTGTTTACATTAGTAAATTGTACTAGGTGTGTCAGGACTGCAGAATTACTGTCCTTTTTTTCCACAGAGAACTCTTCCTACTGCTACTTTAATGTCATACTGAAGAAAAATTATGAGGTGTTTTGTAAATATTCTGAATAGTTCAGGCTCTTGTTTCTTTCTTTGATCTCTCATTGACTTCCTCATTTGGAAAACTGAATTCTAATTTAAAATACCACAGAGAAATCTGAAGTGTAACTTTTCTGTAGCACTAGCAGAGATTTTGGGCCTGATTTTGCAAATCCTAATTCACACTAATAGTTCTTGCTCCAAAAGTACAGTCACTTACATCAATGAGACTTTACAGGTAAGAGAGATTTGAATAATTAAGAACTCCTGGGGTAAATCCTTTTGATGAGATGTTTCTGGGTCTTTGTTAGCTCATCCAATTGCAGAACAGGTAACATCTGTGCCTTAGCAGACACCAAGTATTCTGCTAAGGAAATCTGCTAGATTTATGCCTACTGAAGTTGAACAATTTAAAACCAATACTTCTTTTTATATTCCCATATACAATCTCAGTGAAGTTAATAGCACTTAATATTTTGCTTATTACTCCTACAATTCAAGACTGTAAACCTGGGCTCCTCTTAAAATTATTTTAAACTAATTTATAAAATTTAGAAGGCCTGCAATGCCGATGGTCATGCCACTTCAGAAAGATATGGTGTTATATTTGTTTTCCAAGAATAAACTATTTCATTATTATGAATAACACAGCAGTCACCAAAGCAAGATCAAATCTATGGCATTCAAAAATGTCAATTGAAAAGTGTTTCATCTTACCTCACCCAAGCCAAGAACTCACATGGGAAAGACAGCTATTCTATATGCTGTCTCTTTGATGAATCTACTCCTCCATCCATCAGTTTGTCTTGCTCCATTTTGATAGGAAGCTACCCTCTCACTCATCATCTTTATAAAGTTTTCTGACAGAAGGTTTCCATGTTACATTAATTGTTAGATGGATGACCAGATGGATGAGCAGGTTGGTGAACAGCTACATAAATTTCTTATAACTTTTTCATTTGAGTGGTACCTAAGGTGCTGAAAATGTCTGTCTACTTTGGAACAAAGGAACCAAGTTATATTGTCTCAGGTGTTACACTGCACAATGTCATTCCCTGACACAAGCAAAGACTGAATTTCACTTTAGGAAAAACATAGCTCTACCCTTCTAGCCTAACAACATCCAGTGCTTTGAGAGTGTCTGAAGACTTAAATATTGTCTCTTTTAGACTCTAGTGCATGTGTGATTGTCTTTTAACAAAGCATCAATATCCACAAAAGGTAGACTTCAGTTCAAAACTTCAGGATGGATTACAAATGAAAGTGTCTTGGCATGCTTTTAAGCTCAAACTTGTAGAAGCTGTGACGTAAAAGAAAAGATTCTGTGGAAAACCAAAAAGGAAAAAAAAAAACCCAAAACCAACAAACCCATAACCAAACCAAAAGAAAACAAAGATGGGTTTCTCAAGCACATGAATTGCATCAAGGAATTAGACATGCATCTGTTTTAACAAAATTGAGGCAATCACTGTATTTAGTGTTAAAGGGACTTTAGTAATTCAGACTTAACAAAATTATTCTCTTTTTAGTGTTAAACTCTATTTATCTATTTTAGTCTGATCTTGTAAATTAATAGGGCAACCCACTGAGACTCAATAAGCATTTTCTGTTTATTGTTATCTTAAAATTTATTTACAATTTAGCTGAATTAACTCTTTATGACATATTGGTGGTAAAAAAATATTTCTGTTTTGGTTACACAAATATTTTTGCCTTACTTTCATTAATACTTTAGCTTTAGTTTAAACATTAACTGTTGTAGACCAAACCTGAAAAGTGAACAATGCTGCCAGCTCTCGTTGAAGTCAACAGGAACTGAGACTGCACAACACTTTGCAGGATCAGGCCCTTCCTAAAAATGTTTTGACTGTATTTAGCCACATCCTTCCTGACCTTAACTTAATTCATACTGGATAAATGAATTTGTTAATTCAGCTGAGGTAAGAAATTTGAAACAGAACATAAATTATATTCTTCCAGACCTACAAAAGATTGGTTTTCCTTCTCGGAAAATGTGTGAACAACCATAGTCTAAATCAGCACAGAAAATGCAAGATCTGAGTTCAAAGGTCACCCCCTTTTATTAGCAGTACTTTCAAAAATGGAAACAAGAGGAGATTGTGTTCTGTTTTGTCTGGATTTCAAGGCAAGGAGAAGGAGTTAGTTACAGTGCTGCTTTTTTTTTTTTTTTTTTTTTTTTTTANTTTTTTTTTTAAATAGCATATTTGGTAATAGAGGGAGAAGATCTTCCAGACTTAAACTCCAGTGTATTACCAAGAGCCTAGTTCAAGCTCTACTGAAATCAGCAAGTTATTCTGCTACCTTCAACAGGCTTTAAAATGGGTTCTACATCCAAGCTCTTTTTTCCTCTCCACATTCCTTGCACAAAAAAATTTACTGTTCCAACACAAGTCCCATTTCAACAGGTCATGGACTGTATGCAGAACTTTCACTCAAGCCATCTGGATTTATTCATGGTAACAAGTTTTTTGTTGAACTGAGACCAATTACTCCAGGCAAACCCACAAAATTAAGTAGAACTGCCTGAGATTAAGAATTTGATCTGTATTTTAGGCAAATATCATTTGAGTGTTCAAACTGTACTCCAGACAAAGCATAAAAGAAACAGAACAATCATCTTTCTCTGTCTCCCTCACTGTAATTTAAATGAAAATGTTAAAAAATGTTTTCTTTACAACATTTTTTACAATCATTTAATTCTCTTAATACAGTTAGGAAATACATAGACATAGTGGCTAATCAGACTCATGAGAAAAAAAACAACTTACAGGAAGTGGTTTAACAAGTAGATTTGAAATTTTTTAAAGAAAACTCCAATAATAAAGATATAAATGTAGCTTAAGCCCAAATTAAAATAGGAAAATCATGCAGTGGTTAAATTGCCATAATACATGTTGTTGCTCTTCACTCTTCTTAATTTTTTTCTTTTGAAATCATCTCCTGAATTTTTGCTTGATTGTTTGTCATGACTATTACAGCAAGCTTAGAATTTCGTCCCTTTAACTGCATTTTAATAGCAATGTATTATAGCATGATTTATCAACATATGGCAGGTGGAAGCTGACACAAATTATAATGAAAATTAAAACAGTCATTTATGCAGCAGGCGATTATCATTTAAGAAACATTTATTTGCAGGCTTTAAAAATGAGAGTTTAGAATCAAATGGGTTTAAAATGAAAGTTTTAATGACTGTTACCTTTTTCCTGCAGCCACTCCTCTACAGGCCGGTTATATTTGAAGGGGATTTTCTGTTTTACCATTTGGAACCGTTCACTATCAGTGTTGCCTTTAAAGTTTAAAAAACAGCTTAAAAACAATCTGAAAAGTCAATGAAATAGTTAAAACATCCTAGATTTTTTGGGGTTTTTTATGACCTTATTTAGCTATAAATAATTGTGCATGTGTGTGTACATATATATATATTTGAAAAGAGAGAGATTTATCTTTAGTAAAGTGGAGAATAGTTATACATCCAATTGCCTGAGGTTCTGGAAGGTCGAAGAAATTAAATCCTATGAAAAAGATATTTCAGATTCTCCTCAGAGTATTTGTTTATCCAAAGTGGTTAGAAGGCATGTGCAATTTGTCTGCGACATGAGACCTTGCATGAACTCAGTGCCATGAGTTAAAACATTTTGATCAGACTCTAGATCTGATTGCATAAGGACATGGCACAATATGTCAGTCACGTAAACACACAGTTAGCAGTAATTTGATAAACCTTCTTATACTGGTAAAAGACAAGTGTTCGGAACCAAAAACCCAGTAAATAGGAAAAAAAAAGAAAGGAGGAAAATATAAGAAATCGATGCTGAAAGGATGTAATAGAATTAGTTTAAAAAAAAAAAACAACAAAAAAACAACACCTAAGAATGGACAGATAAATAGGAAAAAAGGGAAGTAAGATTTGAAAAGTGGAAGAACTGTTAATTAAGGATACATGAAGACTTGCATTCAGTTACCAAAGACTTGGGCCTGTTGCCAGAATAAAATGAAAGCTTAGAAACTAATTTAAATAAAAGCAAAAATAATTAGCCAAAATGTAAATCCTGGCTATTGCAGTTCCACTGTTCCATGTTGGAGGATAATAGAATTATCCAGTAAAGTGTGTTCTGGTGGAAAGCTCTTATTACTTGCACAGTACAGAGAGGAACAGTATTCACACAAAGCCTCTGTCCAAATTCCCTAGCTGCTGGGAAATTGTATAGGTCAGACGGACCCTCTAGGAGAAAGGAGCAGCTCAGTTTGACGGCATTAGGAATGATGGTGGAAAAGTGCCATCATTCTGCTTTTTCATTTTCTTCAGCTACAATCACTTTCTGATTAATTCTGATTTTCGCTTCAAGTATTGCTTTTGCAAAACTCTTCAGTCAGACGAGCATAAAAGGAGTGCATTTTTTACATGCAACACTATAATATTGTAGAAAAAGGAGTAAGCCCGCAATTTACTGAAGTAATGCTACCATAAGCAGAAGTTCAGTAGATCAGTTGTGCTCCAACACATGTTTTTAATAAATGGTGGTCCAAGTCAGCAACTGCTCTGCACAATTTGCAGAACTGCCTTTAAAGTCCCACATATAAATATAGTAATGCAGCTTCATTTTTGTTTGACTTTCTGAAACAGATGCTATAATCTTTTTTCAATTTAAAGAAATACCAATGAAAAAAAAAAAATAATTAAAAAGTAAGTCATATATATCCAGCCAGTCAGGAGTAGACACTCATACTGCAGGGAATATGGCTGCTAAATCTCTTGTGTTTGATCATCTTTACTGCATGGCTGCTGCTCAGAAATGCTGCCAGTCTGTATGAGGTACCTGCTGACCACGGCTGGGCTGTCCAGCAGCATCTTGGTAGTGCTGACTTTCTGGAACAGGTGAGAGGCACTACAGCAACACATCAGCTATAGGCCCACAAGGATTCACATGACCTAATCTTAAGGAGTATTTGTAAAAATTGTCATCTATATCTCTGTCAGCCCAGCTGTAAGGAAAACAGCAATTTGTGTTTGGGTTAGTATCTCCTAATATAACGATGAACATTAAGGGGCCTTGCTGCTTATTTGGGGTAATAGGTAAAATAAAGTAAAAACATTTAAGAACAACTTTACTGGCCCAATTGCACATTACCTTCCTGAAAAAATCATCTACTTTTTACCTTCCATATAACAGATTAATTGGGGGAAACTGCTATTCCCCATTATAGAAATATCTAATTAAGCAGCAGCTGACACACATTAATGTTCCAGTTTCTCTGTTGTACCTCAGATGCCTTGCATATACAAATGGTTACTCAGATAACTTGGAAAAGATAAAATTGAAAACACTCTAAGTAATTTTTCAAGTCATATTTAACAATGTACCATGGTGACTTGGAGTCACTCACAGACATTAAGTTACTTTTAAGTTCATTCTCAGCTCTCATAATTCATATCAGCACCACCAAAAAGTCAGTTCTGTACTTCTATGAATACATATTCCTAAACAGAAAATTCAAACCATCTTCAATGCAGGTTCCAAGAAAAAACTTGATAGAGAGAAGCTGACTCAATAAAAACAAGAAAAACGAAAAACCCTACCTAAAGCTAAAGAAACAATAATATTAACAAACCAATGATATCTGATCTGTTTATAAATAATAAACTGATGACTAATGTAAGGTGAGGTCAAGCAGATCAGTTATTTTTCCAATTTCTTAGCCTAAATGATAGCTTCCTTCCCTGCAAGTTCTCCCATTCATTTAAGCCTAGGAGAGGTTTACACTCACAGGACAGGGAAACAGACCCACTGGTTTGGGGAGAACAGAAACAAAATTAAGTCAAGTTCAGTACAAAAAAATTTTGTTTTTTAAGATCACTTAGCAAGACATTCAGCTTATTCATTAGACCTTTTCTCAACATGCTAATCCATGCCCACCAAAATAGCTAAATCTTGTAAATGCAATCATAAAAATTCTGCATCTGCTTTAGGAAATATTTGTTCTGTTGCAATGTGCCTAATTTTTCTGTATAAGAAAGAAGTACTAAGTTCTGAAAAATACTCAGGAGGCATTTCAATGGCACCTAAATATCTCTGTCTACCCAGACTTGAACACTTACAGAGAAGCTGCTACTACATCTATATTGTGTGTGATAGAGATACAAAGAGGTTTGGTACAAATGGGAATTATTACCCATTTTATAGACTATGTTCTGAGCTAGGACTACTGCTTAGATGAGTGCACTGATATTATAGTGTTGATGGGCAGGCACAATTTCTATAGTCCCAAAGAAATTCTATAAAACTATTTACTAGCAACAAGAAACTCCACTGGCTTCATCCAGTATCAGTATGCACATACGGAACCTTTTACGTATGGCAATGAGATCTTTTTTAGAATAAACAAAGTTGAGAGAAACACTAGTCAGCCAGGGGCTGGCATGGAGTGCTTCTTCCTCTGTGTGGAAGGCTGACTGTGCAAAGAAAAAAACGTGACAAATTGAAATTTCTCAGAAATAGGGCATCTGACAAGAACAGGCCAACAGGACTAAGGTAAAAAAAGGAAGTGGGACAATCAAAAAACACACGATGATGAAAAATGGGTTTCTTATAGTTCTAGACCTTCAAGAAAGCCAGAAATGAAAACTATTCCCCACCACATCTTTAAATTTCTTTTAAAGTCAGGTTTAATTTAATTTTATTATTTTATTATTATGCAGATATATTCAGCAAGATTAAAATACATATAAAATCATACCTTTAAAAGCGATGAAAAATTGAAGGGCATTAGAAAATTCAAATAGGTTTATATTACAACATTAGTATCTGATCTATTTCTTTTTGGTTTGTTTTTAAATTTTATTTCAGACATAACTAAAAATGATTTTTAAAAACATGTGCATGAGAATGTGTTCACTCATATACCCATTTACAACAGTGAGCTAAAGAACAACTTTTTCATTGTTAAGTGCTCAGAATAGTCATTAAATATAACCAATACAACCACACAATTACTAAATTAATGCTGACTTGGAGTTGTGCTTTTAAAAATAAAGCATTTGATATGAGAACTCAAAAAGGAAATATCATGGTTCGCAACACGAAGTAACAGTTTAGCATGAAGAAAGCTTATTGGACCTCTGTCAACAGAGACATGATGTGATTAAGGGTGTTTCTTGTCCATTTTCATACACAGAAATTTTCAGTAACAATCCTTCTGTGACCTCAACGCAATTTCTTTCTATATTTGAATGATACGCATATTCAAACAACCCTTTCATGCAAATAAAGTAGATCCTCTCTTTTTTCTCTCTGAGTCCAGATTTGATTCAAGGTTGCTCTTCAGAATAGAATACACAGGATACAGTAATATAAATTTATTTCAGAAAATTCTCCTAATCCCATAATTCTTCCACATTCAGAATCAATGTAGGTTTCAAAGGTCTGCAGGATATAATTTTTTATAGTAAAATTGTGTTGATTAGTTTTGCTACTTGTGATTTACTAAATATTTTTCCTCCCATAGCTTCTGGCTGCTTAAGTGATTCAAGTATCAATAGGAATGGCTCATTTAAAATAAGTTACCTCTTTTTTCCTTCATCTTCATAATAAATTCCTGTATATCAATATAACTTAGATCTGCTCAACAACTTAGCTTCTTCTAAAGAAGAAGCCTTATAAACACATTGTTTCACCTATTTTTATTCTTTTTTCATGTAAAAATTCTAAAGCCAACTGCAAAGTCTTTCGTCCCATTTAGGACTTTAATGCACAATTAATAGAAATTCTGCTTCATGCCCTAAGTTTTTCAACAAACTTAGAAGCAATCAGGCTTTTATAACCTCAAGGACTTTAATGGTAACACTTTGAAATCTTCTAGATTCTTGAATCTTGGCTAACATGAATATTCAAAATATTTCAAATACCACAGACATTTCTGAGGACTAAATACTTTGGCAGAAGTGCTCCATGTTTTTGCATTTTTTTGGATGGTCCCTCTTTTCCCCAAGGAAATGTGGCACTTCAGTCATAAAAATAAGACCCTACTGGTTAAATATGATCGGTTGCCAGTACTCTGTCTTTTTTTCCTGAAGCCCTCTGTATCCCTGCTCCACAGATTACACAGATAAACAGATTAGATTCACTTTGAATGTTAGCTTTTGATAATCTTCAATTTAGACCAAACTGAACTGGAAAAAAAAGTCAAAATAATTTGCTTGTGCTAATCACTACTGGCAGCTCCCACAGGAAATACTTTTTATACAGTGCAACAGTCCAGGGGGAGACAGTTTAAATTTGCTCATGGGCAAAGCAGAATTTTCTTCCAAAACCCTTCAGTGCTGGATGATGTTTTGATTTTCTGCTGATGGTTCCTTTAAGAAAACAAACAACCTTTATTGCATTAAGCTTAATTCTAAACCAAAACGGACTCTTATCCAAAGAAAGTACAAGAACAGCTGAAGCCCTGAAAACTCTTGCTTCTTGGCCTAGATACCAGTCATAATGATTTACTGCCTCTTAGGTGTGAAAGAGAAAAACTGAAAGGTTCCAGCAAATTGCACTGGGCAGAAAGAAAGTACTTGCTTTCAGGTGGAATATTAATCCAACCTGATGTGTTGTCAAGTCTGTGAAGATGCTAAAAAGAATAGCATAAGAAAACACTCATCTGTCCTAAATTACTGTCAAAGGCTGTTCTATGAAGAAATGCTACAGCAGCAACATTTTATTCACTGCTTCTAAGTCTCTAAAAAGAATGAGATATTTTCTCTAACAAGCAGTTATTAAATGAAAGTTCCTATAGCAATAATGATTTAAAGAACATCTTGAGATCAGTGTTCAAGTTTTAAAATGTTTCCACCACTTTTCCCTTATTGTAGATGGAATTTCAGTAGGAAAAGGGCTTGTAAACAGCTAGTGTTTGATAGCTCAGTTCACCCAGCAGCCTTTAACGCCAGCTCCCTTTGAGGTTTTTATGGATGCCAATAATCTCACGAAGATTTACACGCACTTAATTGACATCATCATGGGAGAGAAGTAGCCTGCTACAGCACGAAAAAAGTGTATCTTTGATGGCTAAATCCTCTGCTAACATAAACTGACTTCTGCCAGAGCTGATGCAGTGTGCCCTGGAAAAGGAGACTTGCATGCATCATGGAGAAGCTACCATTTTCCCCTAATATCTGATAAAGGGATCTGATGATAGCTGATAAATTTTCAAAGTGTGCTTGTGATTCACACACACTGAGCCCCTTTAACCACTTCTTTTTCAGGCAGTGGCACTTAAAAACTTACAGTATACTGAATTGTCCCATTTTCACATTTCCTTAAGTACATATTTTGTGTTAGATACTACGAAGTACAACCACCATTTGTTCATAATTTGTATTCAATTAGAAAACTGAGACAAGTCTATTAGTAAAGGATTAGAGTCTATTTGTAAGACTAGACCTTCCTCCATACATCAGAAACGAATAACAACATTTACAATCAAGTTTTAGCATCAGGTCTGTTTATGTATAGCTGTTTATTTTGTTGTGTTACTGTGAGACCATATTGTGGCTTATGTTATATAACATAGGAAATGGCTGCATTAAAATCAAAACATGTAAAAAATCTCTATTACAGTGGCTTTAGAAAACACTTGAAAAAAGTCCAAACCTGAAACCACAGATGTGGCTTATACAGAAATTAAACAGGATGGCCATGCTAAACAACATAATTATAAGGCAGATGATCTGGAATCTTTCTAACTACCACAAGCTGTCCCTCTAAAAATTCTTGTAAAGCTTCAGTTTTGCCTGGTATAACAGGAGTGCTATAGAAAATTAATTCAAATTTGGGATTTTATTTCATTTGAGGGGATTGAAAAACAGACAAGTCTTGACATTATCCAGCTTTGCTTCAGTTCTTGGATGTTACATTTTTTTCCTCTGCCTTCACTGTTCAATGAAGTTGCATCTTTTGCTATTGAATTCTCATTTTATTTCTTGTCCTCATTTTCCCCTTAGTCCTGGATGCCCTTGACTTTATCTTCAATTCCCTCTGATCATATTGTTTGCTGGGAGCAACACCTTTTATTCTGTTCATCTCACTATGGACTGGAGTTAAAAGCTGACCTTCACACTGTAACTCTCCTCAGCTCACTGCCCTCATGACAAGAGACAACAAGGTCTTGGTAATATAAGTACTAAAAATAAGAGAGGGAATTAGCAAGCAAGTCTCCAACAGTAAACATTACTCAGGCAACTGGAGCTGTTTCTAAGTCTCTAGTGCCTCAACCAAAAGTTTACAGTGCCACCAACTCCCTATTTTACCTGATCTTTTTTAGCCGAAAAAACTTGGGGCTCTAATTCAAAGTAAAGCACTATTAAGGCCAAAATCATTGGGAAATTCAGAGGCAAGCTAGGAGACAGGAATTTAAATGTCTGTGCAGAAAGTACAGCTAACATGGACCACAATGACATTAATAAGACTAAGGAAGACTTGAAGAAGTAATCTAATTCAGTGCTCTGCCCCAGGAGAAGATCAGTAACATTTCAACCTCCCTCAGATTAGTCTTTCAATCCTGTTTTGGACAACCAAGAAAATAAATGCCTTACCCCCAATAATCTAACAGAAGCACAATAGGAGCAAAACAAAAGAAAAGTCTGGCTAGCAAAGGTGGAAGAAGGTTAATCAAACGTTTTCAAGCATGGAGAAGAAAAAAATATTGTGAAAAATGTGACTCAAGTCTTATTTTACATGCACACATTATGCTGAATCATTTCAGCCCTATAGAGAAGCTGAGGCCACGGGCATGAAATAAAAGCAATCTTAGTTCTCATTTGAGCTATGTTGGAAAACTGAGCTAGTGTACAGTACAGAGAAAGCAGTTACCAGTTCAACCTCTGCAAAAATATGAAACTATTTGGGTGTCTACATTAAAAACAACATTCCATACATGTTTAAAATGTTTTGTAAGGAATGTGTAAATTACTGGGCTTTTTCACTGACTGGATCCAAACTGAGCCCCATGTCAGGCAGCCAAGGCTGAAATGTCTATTAAAGAAAAACTGAAACTACATATTGATCTTTCCATTTTAAACAAGAAAAAAACCCCTTTATTTTGCAGGAAGAAATTAGAAATTGGAATAAAATCCACTGCTATTGTCCCCACATCCCACTTCTTTGATTCCCTTGTGAAAGGTCAGGATGTGATTTATATTGCCCAGTGGGAACAAACAGCAATAATCAAATACCAAAAGCACTTTATTTGTATTGACACTTTAAATTCTATTAACTCCCATTTATCTAGAGGTTGTTTATCTGTTTTGTGCATTAGGCAAAGTCAGGACAGAGAAACACTGAATCTAATTTACATAATTTGGGTTAGGCATTGGAGCTACATGAGTGCAGCTATTTTGCTTCCAGGAGCAATGTGAGACTAAAAACATCACAGTTGCCTTTGCACGGTGCATGATCTAAGGTAAGAAAACTTGTGGCTTTATATGTGCATCTTGCAGGGTCAGTGGCTCACTGCCACAACCCTGCAAACAAGAGCAGCTCAGTTCCAGCAGACTTGCAGTCTCTGCCTTGGTGCTGGCAGCTATGGAGCTGGATTGGCTCCACTAGAAACCTTCAGATGTTTCTGCATCTCATTTCCCTGTGCACATATTATCAGGGAGATAATATGGGGAGTTACACGTACAAATAGGGAGAGCATGTGCAGTCCTTTCCCATTCATACAGTGCAGACTATAGGGAAGCTGCTCAGTCAGTGACATCAATGAGAGTAACACCTATAAGGCCCTTAGTCAAATGTCACGGATGAGGACCGGAAAGCGAACCCGTTACAAATAACAGAATGGTAAAAACCCTGTGGAAGGGGCGAGTTCTCTAGGGTGAGTGCCAGGAAATAATTAAAAGCAAGTAAGAAACTGATGAAAGAAGAAATTTATTAAGAAGCACTTCCTATCAAGATTGCATATTAGACAGTGCTACAGTATCCTCAGGGAAATTCTTGAATTATTTAAAATTTTACTTGAAAAAGTGGTGGGGGATATCAGTTTATTACAGAATGTAATAAATGAGAGCAAACAGGCCTTTCCCAGTTCTAATTGCTACAAATCATGAAATCAATTCTTCTGTTTGCATCAGTTTGGAAAAAGGAAAAGAGAATTCTAGGACTCTGGAGTAACCTAGAAAGTCTTTTCAATGAGACAGATACTATTAAAAAAGCTGCGCCATGACCAAGACTGCCAGGAACTCAATAAGCAGCGAAGATGCAAATTCACTGACCCAGAAAGACTTTCATATTCAGACAATTGTAGAATTATTTTCTATTTAAGTCACTGAACATAAGTTAAATCGGAGCTTTCTTCTCCGTTTACTGTTTGGAAAACTGAATCACAGAGTGGTGGTAAAAGCATTACCCAAGATCATGGAGAAAGGCATCTCTAAGCACAAGGCTGGGATTCATGAACTTCTGACTCCCAGTTCCGTGACTGGCCCCTTTCATTTCTGACCATCCTTTCATACAGTTGCTCTACTTCAGTCTGTAGCACTGGATTTTAATGACTTTGTGCTTTCCAGTGCCTTCAGCAAGCAGGGAGAAGGCTGATGTGGATGCATAAACCCCTTCTGTCACTGCATGTCAGCATGTCAACCTGGGATTACAGCTGGCACTGTTCTTTCTGCAGGCAATGTGATCAGAAAAGCACAGAGTTGTTGTTCAAGCCTGTGATCCCTCAGGACAGATGTTTGTTTGCTCATTCTTACTGTGCACACATGTGTGTGTATGAGAGAGAGGCAGGCACAGAAGGAGAGTCAGAGAGAGAGAGGCAGAGACAGAGACAGAGAGAGAGCAAGAAGAAATAAAACATAAGAACTGTTTGACCAAGAGAACTGAAATAGAACTACCCAGGAGAGAAAGGTAAATATATTAATGTCTGGGAACTCACTGCACTGTGCTGCATAGCAGGATTCCATTTAGCCTGAGTCTCCATCTGAGAAATATTTCTCCATCCTTCTCTGCACCACATTGTACAGCTACATTTTATGTACCATCAAATGACTGAACCCACAGCAATTGGCTGGATGGGGCTTTGAGCTATGATCCCATAGCTCAAAGACCCATCCAGACAATTGCTGTGGGTTCAGTCATTTGATGGTACATAAAATTGGAAGTGGAAGGTGTCCCTGCCCATGGCAGGGGGGTTGAAACAAAATGATTTTTAAGATCCCCTCCAACCCAAGCCTTTCTATGATTCTAATTAATCTTATGCCAGCAAAGGAAAAATTTATCAGAAATCATTGTTGAGAATGTTTATGCTTCGTACCTGGACACTCACACAATCATGGCGCAGTGGACACAAACCGGTGAGAACAGTTCAAAATATCTGAGGATTCAGTCAGGGTACACATGCTTGTGTGAACAGCTGTATACTTTGGCATGGAACTGTTAGAAAGACCAAGCTATCAGGATATACCTCTACCTCTCAGTATATAATTACTACTCATGGAAAATGGCTGGATGTCAAAGAAATCCAAGGAAAACCACATGGATTGGATCTGTTTTGCATGACAGTATCTCAGGGACTGGGACTCAAAGGCCTGTGGTAAGTATATGAATGCAATGCCAGTGCTTAGGGAGATTCCTCAGCCCAGGGTTCTTAACTCAGATACCAGGTGAGAAAAACTAGGCAGGAACATGCATCAGTGCCCTCTGGATACTATATCTTGGCATACTTTAAGTGATCATTTTGACACAGAGCAAACCTAGTACTGGGAAATCATAAAGCTCATTTTTTCGTGAGTTTCAATATATGCTGTCCTACTGTTGCCAAAGGTTAATACAACATTTCATAAGCATTCACTCTGTGTTGCAAGAATTTATCTTACAAAGAATCCTAGTCAATAGAACTAAGCTAAGAGGAAAGAACTGAGATTTGAGAATCAATATCATCAATGGAAAAAGAATCAGAGAAATAGAGAAGAATTACAGATGCCACTAACCTACCTAGGTTTTGGTTTGTTATGGTTTAAATTTGGCTGAGCAATGGGGTCACAATGGAGCAGAGGAACTTCTCCAGCTGGAAAAGGAGCAGGAGTATTTCCACACAATCATGTCTCCCTGAATAAATTTATGAGGGGAAAAAACGAACCACTTGCTTTCCAACTGAGAAATACAAATGTAATTACTGTAGACATGATACAAAAACATACAGCTTATGTGACTTCATATTTCAGATCACAAACTAAATGCAACAGTAGGGCAATTTTTGCAGAAGGCCATCTTTAGGGGTGTATTTTTGTTGTTGCCATGGTGGGTTACTGTAATTCTCTGGAGCATCAGACACTTGACAGGTCTCAGACTCAAGAAGCTTGATTAGATGAACAATCAGGCTCTGGAAGGATAGAAGAGAAACAATCCCAAATCCAGGACCATTCGAAAGAAGTGTCATTTTGACCATTAAAGAGAATTTTCTTCTGATGTATTTGGTATTCGCCTGTAGATCTGACATATTGGCCATCGAGTCTGATTCAGGAAGATGTAAGAGAGTTGCTACACTAATTCAGCTAACAGCACTATAATACATATCTCTGTTCTTTTGGACAGCACTGACAAAAAGTTTTCCTCAAAATGTCAGTACTTTCTGGTAGTATTTTCTTCATCTAGGCTATAAACAAGATAAAGTATTTTGGCTAAATTAAAACTAGTATTGCCTCTGTGGCCTGTATTTGCATATTAGAACAACCTGTTACGTGATTGTTATGTACCAGTAATAAAGACTGCTATAGAAGAATGCCTCTTATTCCTCTCCCTTTCACACATCCCAAGGACTATCTGTGGGATCCTGGATGGGAATTAGATGGTCATGGCTACCTGCATAAAGACACTTTTCTGTGTGTATCCTTCCTTAAGTAAATGCCTTTTTTCAACCCTATTGCTGTTAAATCATATTGTCCTGTTTGTTCTGCTTCATTACCTTCCATGTCTTAATAAATACCCATGCATTTCCCTCTTTCTTAATGCCACGCTGACAGAAATTCAGTGCTTGATAGATTGCCACTCACATGGGATTGAGATACTTGGTGAAGTTAAAACTATAGCTCACTCACACTGAACGCAGTGTGTCGCAAGAGCCTGGATCAGTTTTAAGAAACAAAACAGGAACAATAGGTACTGGAAGCTTCAATATAACCCCTTTTTTTGTTTTCTGTCTTCTCTCTCTTCTGTCCTCAAAGACAGAATTGGAAGACAGAAGAGCCCTACAGCACTTCCATGAAACTCTTTGAGGATGGGGCAAGTCGGAAATGAACCACAGCTTCATTTTTTCTGTGGGAAAGCAAAATGCAAAATACACGGAAGTTAAATTCTAAGTGTAATGGCAACATTTATATAACTTTTATATCATATCAGATCCTATCCCATCATCCAGTATGGACATACATGCATTAACATGAGTGCTGTTGCACAAATTCCAAAATATATTTGTTTGTTGATGCCTTCATGTGCGGAGGTTTATATGTCAATGGATGCGGAGGACCAAAACTTGAGTGTTCATATCAGGTAACCATATTTATCAGTTTTCCAACCCTATAAATATATTATATATGCTATGGCCCTGCAGTGACAAGCTACAATCAACTCTTGATTTCATCAACTTGTCATGCTTTAATCATCCCTCTTGGCAGATCTTTCAACATATGTCACAGTACTGCCTTCAGAATGTGCTTCTCCAATTCTGTTTTATTAACCCTGTCTTTTTATATGTTTTAGGCTCATTATGAAATGCAGTAAATCTGTCAAAGGCACTTTATATGCTATCTCCAATTCATGCTGATAGGAAACATCTGAGAGCTCATTTAAGTCCCACAAAATGAGTACAATATGAAAAGTCAAAATCCACAAAAAATATATGACAAGACCACTGGTGATCACATTCAGCCGACAGGGCTAATCAAAAATCAGTTCTCTTTTTCCTTATTCATTGCCCACTCATAAGGGCATTTGGATAGGAAAATATTAGGACCACAGTGGGATCTGGTGGCACCAAGAAAAAATCCCTTCAGCTTGCAGATCAAACAACTCATCTTGTTAATGATTCCAATGGGTCCAGCACAAGATCCATGTGCCTCTTCATGGAGACACCTGGATTCAGCCAAACTTCTGACTATTACCTTGTGACAAGGAGATCATAACAGCCTCGATTCTGAGGGAAGGAACAGATTGCTACAGGGGGACAAGAAGGCAAACCCCAAAATTTTTGCGGGGAGTTGAAGGGCAAAAAGAAGAGGGAATGGCATGTCAAAAACCTTCTGCAAGACACAGAGAGAAATTGGGGGAGGAGGACCCCGGTTCTGCAAAGCACAGAGAACTAGTGATTTTCTCTAATAAGGCTCCATTACTGAACATTTGGAAATCACTGAAGGGGTACAATATGAGCCATGTACAGGTATGGTGCAGGGATAAGTACAAACTTAGAAGGAAAGAATTTGTTGCAGTCACTCAGACTTCTCAGTTCTGCTTTTGAGTTTTCCTTGCTAATGTCCCAATCAGCATTAGACTTTGCATCACTGAGCTCACAAGAACTAATACTGTATATTATTTACAATATCAGTACATAATACCTTCAGCACATGCCAGCTGAAGAAAGGATATGTAGTCTTCTCCTAATTTTCCCAATGATGCTACTATTAGACCATCTAAACTTACCCTCTTCTTCTTGTTTAATGCATTATAAATTAAATAAAGCAAAGTTGGGAGAGGCAACATCCCATTGATAACAGTTAAAAAATACAGACAAGCTTTCAGAAACACGAGATCCCAAAAAATTACAAAAGGAGAAAACTATAATGTCACTGATTAAATAAAAACCTATCAAGAAGAACTTATATATCCAGAAATGAGACTGCTTTTTTCAACTGTCTTGGGCTGACTCATAAAAACTATTAATCTTCAGTGATTCTGCCTTGGTTATAACTGATGACTAACACAGGTATCACTCACTATTTCTCCACAGTTATTTCCTAGGTTGGTCAGCAGGTAGCAAAACAGAGCACAGAGAAATTGGCTCAATTGGCTGCTTCAGTCTTGGGAAATCTACTGTCTCCCCACGTTCAGCATGAAGCCAGTGAGATGAACCCAAGCCAGCACGCACAAAGAATCTGGATACAATCTTGTGAGACCTTCTGTTTCAAGGACAAGATGGGGATAGTATACAAAACACAGCAGTCATGGGTGGGAGCTCCCCTGTATGCTTTAAATCAAACAAATCCCTGCTAAATTTTGTCTTTAACAACTACAACAAGCACTGCATTATCTGAGGAAATTCCTCATCATAACAAGCTCTTGTGTGTTTTGTGTAATTCCTTTACAAATAACCTTGAGCCTTCTGTATGTCCTCTTAATATCTCAGGAGAGGATCTCACTTTCTCCTCCTCTCTTCCTCTCCTACGTTCCTCCCCCAACCCCCCCTCCTCAATTATCTCTTGCTGTCTTCTGGGTGGTTATGTTTAATCTCAGGATTAGGCAGAAGCCTGCAGTTTGCTTTGAACAGCTTATCAGCTTCCAAGAGACATTTACAGGGAGAGAAAGACTTCAGTTTTGATAGCAGTAATTGTATTTAGCTTGTAAGATACAAGGCTATTTATCTCACGGCTGGGAAATCACAGAGGGAGAGAAAGAAAATGTTGTTGATAAAAACTAAATAAAACCAAAAAGAATGAAGAAGAGGAGAAGAGAAGAGAAGAGAAGAGAAGAGAAGAGAAGAGAAGAGAAGAGAAGAGAAGAGAAGAGAAGAGAAGTCCCCAGAATCTCTCCAGTAGAGGCATGAGTTGGGAAACGGACTTCAGTGAATAAAAAGATCATGCCACTTGTTGAAGGAGACTGAAAATAACAAGGGAAGGGTGGTAAATGGCTTGAGTAGGACAAGAAATTACCTGTTTCAAAGCAGACTATAAACTCTTTTTCAGTAATCAGAGTTGTGTATAACTCAGGGAATTTTATTGGTAGAGATGGGTAGAACAATTTTTAGAGATACTGAGGACCAACACTGCATTTAAAGACAGCTGGATCTGTGGACACTCACTCATCGGGAAATGAAATCTGTTTTTTTGTTTTTCACGGAAACTTCCAGGAGTATCCATCGTGGGTTGTGGGGTGCCATACAACACTTATTACTAAAACCAACTTCAGGTTCCTTGCTTATAAAATGCCCTTTCCATTCCACCATTGCAGTATTCTGTCTGTTCTCCTCAAAACCATTTCATGCATCATTTTTCCCACCTCAAAAGTCCTCTGATGCTGACTTAAGTTCTCCTACTGGACGACTCAATTTTTAAAATGTCTACAATAGGTTTGGGTGGGTATTTAGGAAAAAAATTAGGATCTAGATATAATCTTATTAGGCTTTGAGCATTCTTACATGTTGCATCACTAACTGCCAGGGAAAAAGAGCTCAGCACCTCAGTCTCTGTTTCCACTCCTCAGGAAGCTGTAAAGAGCAGTCACCCCATGTCTGCTTTTTCCCAAACTTGACAACCCCAGAGTCCTTAGACGCTCCCCATAGAAGACGCCTTTCGGCCCTGTCACCAGCTTTGTTGCTGTCCTCTGGACATTTTCATGGATGTTCACATCCATCTCAAACTGTGGGGCGCAGTACTGACGTCAGACCACACCAATTCTGAATAGAGCAGGAGAACCACTTCTTTTGACTGTTTGTGCTGGTTTTATGCACCCCAGGATGCGTTTGCTGTCTGACTGTCAGGGCACAGAGCTGACTGACCCTGAGCTGCTGCCCAGCAGCACCCCCAGAGCCCTTTCTGCAGGGCTGATCTCCAGCCACTCTCCTAATTCATAGTAATGCCTGGTGTTACTCTGTCCCAGGAGCAGAATCCAGATTTTGTTATTGCTATATTTTACCCCATTAATCACAGTCCAATGCTCCCATCTAGCTAGAATCCCATGCAAGGTCTCTTGTCCCTGGAGGGTGTCAACAGCACCTCCCAGTTCAGGATCATTAGCAAAGCCACATTCACTACCTTCCCTTCATCCATGAGACAGGTGACCTTATCACAGAATGAATGAATGTATTGATGAATATATTGAACAGAACTGTCCCTAGAACTGAGCCCTGAGGAACAGCTCTGGTGACCAGTCACCAGGAAGATGTAGCCACAGCCACCACAACCCTTTGAGCTCTGCATTCAGCCAGTTCCTAACCCAGCGCACTGTGTACAGCTCATCCCACAGACGGGCAGCTTGTCTGGAATGGTGCCGTGAGGGATGGTATCAAAAACATTACTAAAATCCAGGAAAAACTGCACCCACTGCCTTCCCTTCATCCATGAAGCAGGTGACCTTATCATAGGATATCAAATTAGTTAAATGGGACATTTCCCTTATAAACCCATGTTGACTGTGCCTTATGACTACATTATTCTTTAAATGCCTTTCAATAGCATACACTATAATGTTCTCCATAACTTTTCCAGGATCTGAGTTTACACTAACAGGTCTGCAGCTCCCTGTATCTTTTCTCACACCCTTCTTATAGACTGGAACAGCAATGGCTAGGCTCTAGTCAGTAGGGACCTCCCCAGACACCAGACCCTTGTTAGATGATTGAAAGGGATCCTGCCATAACATCTGCTAGCTCCTTCAGTATTCCTCCAGTTTGCTAGAAAACTTACTGAAAGAAGCAAGTAAGAACTCAGCCTGTCTTACATGAAGTGCGTGGCACAAATCAAGCTATTTCAGATCTTTCCACCAAGCAAATGAAGAAATATATTTTTGCAAGGCAAGGCTGATGCCTTTCACATTTTAGATAGGTAGGATAATCTAAACCACTATCACTTTGATGTGTTTCCAGAAAGCTTATTATTTTAGACAAAGACTTTGTCTCACATAGACTAACAAAGATGTAGTTCAAATTGGATTGCTTTCAAATGAAACTAACTATGAAGATATGCCTAAGAGTTCAGGAGCATTCAATCCTTGGAACTGGAACTACTCTGAAAGAACACCTCAGCACAAATATCAGGGTCTCAGAATCAACTTTTTGTTTGATAGGTATGGATTTTTCTGGCCACACTCCCTGCCAGAGCAGTCAGTTCTGCTGCCAAGAGCTAACTGTTCAGCTTTTCCAGAAACACAACTTCCTCTCAGAAATGTACTTCAAAGACCAAATGAAGTAGGGGCATAGAGGATGAAATATTTTTTTCTTTTATTCAGTAGCAAAAGCCCCATAGAATAATTTGTAGTATAATTTGAAAGGGCAAAGACTACTATGAGAAGACTGAGAGATCACTCGAGAATGAGAAAGGGGAAAACTATAAAATACCTACTGTGTGGATGAAATAATGAATCCTGGTAAGAATCCAGTTCTTTAATGCCGTCTTAATTCTTATATCTAAAATGCATTAAAAAAATCCAGGCTACAGTTGTCTTGCTAAATCATGAATTTCTTTAAATGACAGCTCCTTCCTACCTGTTGCCCTCCTTCCTTTAATTTTCTCCTTTAAACCATTACTTCAATTAGACTTTATTTTTGTGTCACAGATACTCTTACTTTACAGCTTCTCTTCACCTAGTTTTGGGGCTTTTTTCTACTGCAAAAAGTGTAGTCGGTGCCTGGATGAATGAAAAGGAATATCAGGCTTGTTTTGACGTACACTACAAATCTGGCAACGCACAAAGTATTTCTTTGAAAGACATTTAAAAGAGTAAAAAAAAAAATCTCCTTCCTATGAATTAATGAAAACTTAGGGAATGAGGTATCCCAGTTCTGTGTAAAGACAGAACATTTATTTTTAACTATTCTGAAAATTTCTGCAAACTGTCTCAAATTTGATGGGTTTCATTTTAATTGAAACAAAAACATGTTACGTGCTTCCTTTTCCTAAAGTCTTGGTCCAAAAATTCTCCCATTTCATCATTAAAATATTTATTTAGATATAAAGAAGGCTCTCACCAAGAACATGAAAGCAGAAAGATAACAATGACCAAGCACAACCTGTTTTCTTGATGCACACAAAAGGATGAAAGCACATAAGATAACAGAAGGGAGGCAGTCATGGAAAACTGTACTTTAGACTATAGCAAAAGGTTTATACCCTGAGAAATGTTGTATTGCATTGTGATAACCAACTTAATGAATCAAGCATGAAGAAATTGGCTATCAGTACAGCCTATGGAAAAAGCCCACCTCCTTATTGTGTTCTTGAGAGAGAGGAGAAAGGGTGAAACGAATGCAAATAAATCACAAACAGCTCAGTGGTTTTGGGTGAACCACGACAGCTGAATTGCAGATAGCAGCCTCTGTACTAATGCTACTATTTGACATCCCCCAGTTCTCAGGAGCTTTCTCTCAGACACTTATACTGGGCTGCTGTTCAGTCTTATTGTCCAGTAAGAGAAACTCTTGGCACTTTGGAATGGTACTAAAGAGGAGAGATCATCCCTAGTGATTTGGATTATTTAAGTCACAAAGTTTAGCCAACCTAAGCTCTAAATTAATTCCCTCCTTTACCATTTCTCTCTAACCCTTTTCTTTTAAGAAAGTGTAAAGCTCATGTTGCAGGTCACTGAAATACAACTGGATGCTATAAAACGCAAAATGTCAGTGCCTGAATTGTAAGTTTGTTGCCATTCCATTTTCCTTGTCTTTTATTTGAAGCTGCAAAAATACAGCTTTGGAGCCTTTTGGTCCCATTGGGCTAGTTTCAGTTAATTTCAATTTAACTAAAGACTGTATTTTAAGGAAAGCCAATATTCTCTCACTTTGCTCATTTAATGAATATCCAACTTTTATTTGTACTTTCCATTGAGCAAGTAATTATGAGTCTAACGTATAATCCTTCCACAAGTAATAAAACTCAGAGAGGAGCATGGAAATGCCTTTCAGAATGCAGCCCTGATGACTGAAGGTTGGGCCCTGTGTGATGACAACGATACATTAGATAGTTTATAAAATTTGCAAACATTAGTCTGTAGCACTGTGTGGAAAACCAAGCACACATGAAATTTTTCATTTTACAGACAACAGGGTGTGCCCAAGCATGCATGGGCTACAAATACAGTGTTTTGTAAACACTGCAAATAACTGTGTTTCCAGAATTGACATGATCCTATGCCAAACATACGAGATTACTAAACTACTATCACATGAGTTTGATATGAATTTAAATTTTCAGCAGATTCCAGTTGAAACACAATGGATTACCCTTGGTCCATCCAACCACAAAACCTTTTACTGAGTTGAATCTGTGCTTAACACAGGTTTGGTTTTGCAGTCAGTTCAAAAAACAATAGTGCAAGTTTGCTTTGTGAAAGACAACAAATAATTAATTTCAAAAGCTCCTGATTAGTCTTTTTTTTTTATAACCATTGACTGCCCAGAAAATGGTACTAATAAGGATTGGTTTCCTGTAATTATTGGTTCATTGAATCTTTTCTGAATCTTAGGCATTCATAATACTGCTCTGTTTTATGGATATTCTGGTATTTAGCATGAATTGAGATCAAGCCACAGTCCTCTGAGAGGGCTGGAACATTGCCTTCCTCCCTTGTTTTTTTTGTTTGTTTGTTTGGGGTTTTTTTTGTTTGTTGGTTAGCTTTGCTTGTTTTTTTTCCCCATAGCAATGCAATGCAATATCTTTAGGTTTTTTATTTTTGTCCTATTTTAAAAAAAATATGGCTTAAACAACAGTTTGAAAGAAATAGGAAACAAATAAGGGAGAAACCTGCACACACACGAAGTATGATCCCATAAGCCTTATTTTCACAGGGACAGGCTGAAAAATCATCATCTACAAAACCAGACAGCAATTGAAATATATGCACTCAAAAGAAAAGGTGTCTGGAAGATAAAGGTGCCCTTTTTCCTTAGGGTACAACTGCATACACTCAATAGTAGCCCAGAACGTAAGATTAATGCTGATTCCATACCTCTTCTAATGAAAATACAGAAATATATTTAGCCAAGGCAGAAGCCCAGGGTACTGAGGTATTCTCTGAGTGTGATTTATTTTCCCTTTAAAAAAAAAAATCTCCAAAGCATTCAGCTGAATATTTTGTTTCTTTACACCAGAGACTTACTACAGCAAGCAATATTAGAAGAAAATTTATTCATAGGGTTTGTAGTGACTGTAATTGGCTGCCAACTGGATTGGAGGTATTTTACAAAATAATTGATGAACGGAGCAGAAGAAAGATCCTCAGCTGGGCCTTTCCCAGCCCACTTTCCTCTCAAACCAATGGATAGCAGAGCTAGAATGTTTGTCAGTCATGGCATTCTTCAACAAGAATTTTTTCACAGAAGTAAGGTTAATAACTGAAATGTATCCTTTTGCATATACCTCACTAAAACACTGACAAAGGGACATATGCGGTAAAGAGTATCACAGCATAGATGACTCGAATTTAAAAGCTTTTTTGTGAGCTTTCTGAGGGAGTAGAAGAGATGAAGTCATCCCCTTGGAGTAATTTATTAGTATAACATCACATAAATTAGTATATAACCTCAAGTTAGGATACTTCCTACAATTTGAGTTGAAGTTTCTTTCAAACAATTCCTACATAACTAGCAAGAATTTTTCCTTCTGTCCTGAGCTACAACTGTACAACCTAGAAATGAAGAACTGAATGTTACTTAGACTTAATACTGAAAACCAAGAAGATCTTGGCTTGACCTTAGGCAATAACATGTGAAAAAGAGGACTGTGATTAACATTGGAGTTCTTTCCTTGTGCTCATCCTTCCTTTGATAACCATGCACATCATCACACCTCAGCTATCTTAGGCACGGTCAGCAATCTGTTTTCACTTGGACTACATTTGGTCTTTTAGCATGGTGACATAAAATATCACAAGGTTGTGATTTGCCAGCAGTGGGATAAAACATGTGACAGTGTATCCATAACCAGTTGTTCACTATTTCTGGGGGATTTAGGGTGAATTATTCCATAGCATTTTGACTTAAAGTCAACTAGGAGTTGTCAGTTTTGTTTAGATGGTGTGTTAACCTTCGTATCTGAAAACCTAAGAGAGGAAGTGAAATTCAGATGACAAAAAATTATGAGGCAAGCATAAGGTCTGCTCAAATATTTGCTTAATTTTCCACATTCCTTACATTTTGACTGTATATCTATATAGACAGTATCTGGGGTGTGGCTAGAATAACCACTCCTTTTCATAAAGTCTCTTCCAAAGTTTTCTCCCCTGAATATTTAGAAAATATCACAAGTAGCAAAACCAAGTTTGTCATTGACTGACTTTGTAATTCTGTGTAGAACCAGGATTCACTTTGAGACCTCTGAAATAGCATGGCCTATGTGCATCATACCACACAGTTGGCATGCTAATTCTTCTAGAGTAAAGGGTCATTAGTTTGTTTTCTAAGAGACAGAATATGCCTCACCAGGCTGATGAATTTATTGTCGAGATGAAGCAACAAAGATTTTTATATCAAGCAGCTGTTACTAAACATTAGTTTATAGGTACAGATACACTGAAAGAGAAAAAAAAAAAAGTACCTGTGGGGTAGTGTTCATTCACTGGCCAGCTGTCAACCTGAAGTGTTGCATTGCCACCATTCCTGGTAAAGCGAACTACATGGTATTTGCCATCATTTACAGGAGTGCTTTCCTCTTTAATAGAGATGTCCACTGTGCCAATATTGAAGACTACACCAATCTTGCCTTGCTCCTAAAATAAAAGAAGAAAAGAAACAAATGTTTTAAAATTGCAGCTGCTCAGGAGAATGTTCTTGCCCTATAAATCTCTAATGGGTAATTTTGCCAGTAGATGGCACTGAAGAATACACAGAAGTGTGATTTTGAACTTTGTCAGGACACATTTCATTGGTTCTGCTTCAATGCAAACACTGTCTTTCACGCTGTTCTTTGCAGCATTCACCTGAAGACAGTGACTCATTTGTTCCCGGAAAACATCACAGAAGACAGGTGAGATACCAGCAACAAAAATCAGGAGATGTGGATAAACAGTAATTTGAGCAACATCTCTACTGATTATTACTAGTCACTTGTTACATAAAATGCAGCCACAGACAGACTGTATCTCAACACTTGTTTCGTTCTGTTATTGTTCTTGGGAAACAAACAGTCCTCACCCCAAAACAAATAACTGTGGGATCCAGAAGGCAGAATGCAGTTATAAGATGGATGGAACTTAAAGGGAGCAGAAATGTAATTAGCTGACTTTGACAACCTGAGGGAAGCTAATTGCTAAAATACCTAAAAGACAGGAGCAGTCAGTCTTACTTTTCTCCATCACACCCCAAGCAGTGCCTCACCAATAAAGCAGTCCTCCATAGTGTTTTTCCAAAACTTTCCACCAGTCTCTGAGTGGAAGGGAAGAGCAGGCAAAGCCTGTTTTAGTAGCCACAACACTTCCATCTGCAGCTCCTCTCATGTAGTTCCAAGTAATGATCATATTCAATGACCTCAGGGTGTAAAATATACACCCAGAGTATATTCAGATTAGATACACGCATTTAATACTACTGATTTAAACAGTGCCAGGAATTCTCAACTCTGTACAATTAATAGGAATGCATCTTCAAGCACTCAGTAAAGGGAGGCACAGTATGCTGGTGTCAACAATTATGAAGGAATATTATGATCACTGCAGAGATCCAAAAACAGACAGGCAGAACAAAAATGTATCTATAGGAATCCAACACATTTGCTAACCATCCATACTATTAAAGTGGCAAAGCTTTGCTCTCAGTCTTAACAGAGAAATGAAGGAAGCAACAACAACAGAGATCAGACAGCCATCTTCTATGAAAATACACCTTCTTTGGAAAAAATCTGAGGTACTCGAAAGGGTCTCGGGACAATTCTGCTCCTGTTACTACCTTACATATCTGCTTAGTGGGCAGAGGACTCAATCCTTCAGGGCTGTTACCCTAACTTTACTACATTCACATTAATAAATCTCAGCAAAAAGAAAGAAACCTCTCCTCTTGTACTTAATGGCCACCTTGGATGCCTCTCCTGGATTTAATACTGTCTCCTGGTATCTAAAGACCTTTTTCTTGAATTTTTCCAATACTTCAATTTCTGAGAGGCCTTTCTGATTCCTGCTTTACCTTACATTTGAAAGCTTACTCATACCAAAATACTCATCACAAGTTCCTTATATCTTCAATATCCTTCTTTTTTTCACATTTTCTTCCTCACACCAAGTCCCCTGGTGTCAGATTAAAACACTGTTATAGGAATGGAAAGCAAACAGTCCTGTAGCTGAAGACTTAATGAACTGTGGTTCAACTATTTGAAGTTTAGCACTGAAACAGTAAGCATCTTGGTTTTTCTCTCATTATAACAGTAAATTTTAGACTGTGCTAAATGTATGCTGCATAGCAAGTTTCATGTACATTAATACTGTTACTCTTTGGAGGGACTTTTCTTCAAGATATCGATATCATCCTTTTTTCACTGGAACATGAGGTAAGTGGATTGCTGCTCCCAGCAGATGCATGAACTCAGGTGCCACTTGAAAACAACCAATGTTTCTTCTCTCATGCTAGCCCAAAAATAAGTGAAGTTTCAGTTAACAAAGATTTAACTCTAGGTAAAAGCATTGCTGGCACAGCTTTACCACTTCTTTGACATACGAAGTATGTGATCTCCCAACACTGTTTTAGTGAATCTTTTGCTGGCAGCCATATAATTATCTTTACCTGGACAGCAGTTAGCGAAGAACACATGATTAATTTTTCCTCAAAGACTCAAATAATAGATAGTGACCAGGCAACCTGGCCTGATATTGTGGTTTCGCAAGGTGCTGCCTTATAATCAGCCTTCTGGACAACCTCTCATATTGGTTTTTAATTGCCATCAATACATCAGGCTTCTTTGGCAAACTGTGGCTGCTCTGACTCCAAGACTCCACCTTGGTGAAAGCAAAGCATGAGCAAGTAAGATGAAGAGCTGTCCGTTGTCTAGTGGAACAAAACACCACCACAACCACACAAGAGGAAAGGTTTAAGAGGTGTTCAGCACAGTGAAAGCTGTATACCTTCAAACCCTACAGGCTTAATGAGGCAAAGGTAAAAACCTGCAAGTGAGGAAAAGGATGGTGGGAAGTTCAATTAATCTCTGCAGAATAAGAAAATGTTTCTGATTTCTCAGAGGAAAAGGAGATAGTGCCTTTCACCATTTTCTTTCCAATGGCTTGAAGGAAAAGACTTATTTAAAGGGCTAGTGATAAGAGGGCAAACTGGGAAAGATAAGATTCTGGAAGCAGAGGACTGCAAAATGCCAGTGGCCTTTAGTCTGATGGAGAGAAGAGGGAAATGAGCAAACTGGTGCCTTCCCCATCTCAAGAGCCAGCCCCTCCCAGAGCCAGGGAAGACAGCCATTCTAAAACCAGTGTAATACTTTGTTGCAATTAAGAAATGCAAAAATTTGTCTAAAAAAAATCATGGGCCTGATGGATGGCCTATTCCAGCTCTCTTCAGACCACTCTTGGGCATAGCTACCTGTGACTCTTTAACACAACTTTTGCAGAAGCACAACTTCTGATACTCTTATTTGCACTGAGTAGGAACTTGTCATGAAAATGTTACCAGTTACCAGGATAAAACACAATACAACACAATATGCCAAAGGTAGGGCTACTGAAGCCGAACTGCACACACAGACTTCAAGATACAGTTTATTCATGATATTTTATATCCCCAGAGCACCAGACACTATGAAAAAATTAACAATTATTTTATGCATGCCTGACAGAAGAAAAAAAAGTAAAAAAAAATAAAGCACAGAGAAAATCCTACAGCAAAGAACAGTGACCATGGGCATACAGGGCAAATCCACAGTTTATTTTCAACATCTCTTCAATTCCAGTTTCCTACACTCTTCAACACTTCATTAAAAACAGCTTTTACCAAGACCTACCTTCCTTCTAAATCTGAAAGACAAGCTTTACCATTAAGGATTAACACTTCATGATGGACATGACCTTTCATTCCTTTCCGCACACATTCAGCTGGTGGATTTTCTTTCCACATAACCAAACAAAGGTATTAACTAGACCAGAAAATATGTGACAAAGAAAGATTTACCTTTGAGCCACTACCTATAAAGCCTATTTTATAGTTATAGAAAAAAAAATTACAAACTATACAGCAAGGAAAAAGGTGAATACAGAGTCACACAGAGCAAACAAGTTACATGGTTGGAAAGGGCCCAAGAGAATTTTAACAGGCAGTGCAAATTTTTTTCCTCCCTACATTGGTATTCACTGGCTGGCCCAAAAACCTTCCATGAAAAGGTGACCATTAATTAATGTTTTTGAAGTCTCCAAGTGACATCAAGTGCTGGCACTATGTGTTGGAAAATTGAGAACCATTTTATTTATAAATAATGAAGTGAACTCAGCATTTGGCCTATTTTACTTTTCTTTCTTTAAGGCTACTGTGCCAAAAAATACATTTAAAGTTTTTCAAGAATTTGTCTTGTGCTGATTTATACCATAAAATTGCTGCCCTCAAAAGGCACATTACCTTTCCACTGCTTATAGACCTTCTGGAGATAAACTTCTGCCATTATGTCTCTAGGACTTTAGAAATATAATTATCATCACATAATGGAATGGTTGTAGATAAATTGTAAGAACAAAAAGAGCACAAAGTACTAAAAAAAAAATTTTACAAGGCTTCTCCTTGACCTGTCTGTTCTACACAGACTCCTGGCAACAGTTTGTTATATGCACAATTACCAAACATTTTGAACATTATTAAATGACACAAGAGCTAACCTACAGCCTGGATCAGGAAATCAGCAATTTATTGCTTGCCCTGAAGCACTGGTTCACTTCGGGCAACATTTTCTTTTACCTCTTTGTAAACCAGATTCTTCATCTGTGACAGAGGAGTTACAGGCACCTACCTCTCCAAGCTCTACAAGCCCTGCAAATCCAGATATTTAACTTAAACATTGGTTATAGCCTGCCAATCCCAACCTTTCAGTCCTGAGAGCAACTACAATCAGAGAGGAACAGGTCCTAAGCTTTCCTCAGCTTCTACTTTCAGCTCCTTCAAAACCCATTCCTTTCCTCTGAAGGGACCTCAGGAACAGGTCTGAGGTCTGACATTTTAGCAGGTATGTTTTATCTTTTGTTTCCCTCCATTCAAGGAGGAGTAGAGCCTGTTCTGTGTGCAAATTGTCAGGCCTTTGCTTTCTCCATGCCATGCCTTTACAGTTTGAAGGCATCTGTCTTTTTGTGGCAGACAAGGTAGAAAAAAAGTAAAAAACCTCCAACAATGGAGTTGGCAGTGGTTTTGTAAGAAGAGCAGTTGGACTGTGTCAGAGGGTACACATACATGAACAGCCACATGTACTCTGTGCTCTGAAAAGGGCTTTACTCTTAGGTTTTCTTTTTCTTAATCTAAAATTCAAATAGTCCACACTAAAATATATAGTTGTTCCCCGTCTGTATAAAGCATTTCATTTCAAAAGCCAAGAGAGAGAACTCCAGGCATTAGGACAAATCCTGCTTTCAGTTGCATCAATGTGAATCAATAGCAATTCTGTTGAAGAAACACAATTCCTACAGATACAAGTGGAAGCAGAATTTATCTCAATATATTTCTCTAAAGCAAAATGTAAAATTAAAGAAAGCGTTTATAAAACACACCTGAAATCTGACTACAATCCCAGGCTGTGTTTTCTCACACTCATTTTATTTTGTAATTTTTTAAACAGCGACTACTGCACAGACTGCCTCCTCCTCCCAGCCTGGCTGGTTCCAACATGGCTAGACATCAGCCTAAACCTGGCAGACAGTATTCCTAGTTACTCCCTCCTGCAGATCACTGCTGATTTTGCAGCTCTCATTTGAAAGTGATACAAGCTCTTTTAGTAATACAACAAGCCATTTCAGACTGCAGGAAGGTTTACCCTCTAAATTCAGGAAAATTGCTTTGTTTTTTTATAACCCTGAGAACTGCTCTTCCTGGAATGGCTTGCTTCTGCTTAGTCTCCTCACACTTGCAGTCCATGTTTTTAAAAAGAGATTGAACTTTTACTTCTCCCTCTTCGGAATTGTTTTCACTTTATTCTTAAGACTTTCTTGGCTTGATTTCCTTAGGGGTTTTGTTTGCCTGGTTGCTTTTTGTCTTTGCTTTGCCTCAAAGTTGATTTTGGATATAAGTCCCACTGAAGGATTGCTCACTTTCTGTGGTTTAGGGGACTTTGCAGAACACTGCTAAACACAGCGAGTTATCCAGGAGAACCAAAGCTATAGATGCATATTCCACAGAGGACATTCATTTATTACTACAACTACAAATCACTTTATGTGAACTTTTACTGTAAACAGAAACTCAGAAATTTCTTTGCTGATTAGAAAGGTAGTAAAAACCAGCATTTTCCTTAGAGGACTTTTCTGGGCTGCAGCCAGAACTGAATGCATGGCTGGACAGATCTTTCTGTATAGCTGTATCAATGGATTTAAGAAGGGGAAATAAGAACCTGTATTCAGCACAGAGTATAAAGC
Organism: Origma solitaria; assembly: GCA_013397895.1. NCBI lineage: Eukaryota > Metazoa > Chordata > Aves > Passeriformes > Acanthizidae > Origma > Origma solitaria. The sequence continues at coordinate 1,624,964 of VZRL01002680.1, read as the reverse complement.
AGTTCATTCTCTCTGGCTGGCCATATTTAATACTGTTTTTAATATCACTGAGAGGTAAGTCTGAAATCAGGATTCAATATGTAAAAAACTCTAGAGCTGGGTAAAGGGAGAGCTTACTGAATGAACTCTGTCTTTATCCAAACGATGATGGCAGGGGAAACACACTCAACAATCAGTATTGCCACCCTGGCAAATATAATGAACAAAAGCAGCAAATGCTCTCAGAGAAATGACAGGCACTGAAGCTCACCTGACTTGGACGTTTTAAATCAGGGTGCCAACACTTTACAGTTATCTTGAAACAAGACAAAATGTTAAGGGAAAAGGAAGTACACAGGTCAGGTAAGTTTGTTTGATTTTCAAGGACTATTATAAGGAGCAGAAGGTAATTTTTTGTTATATACTGCTTGTTACTGCTTCTCTAATGTACTCAACCAGATCTACTCAATGCCAGTTACAAACCTATTTATCAGAAAGAATGACACACATACATACAGGATAAAATAAATAGAAATTATTACCCTTTGGGGACATGGTTTTTAAAAGAAGTAATTCTCAGAGATACATAGTTTTTAAGGCTAAAAAGGACAACTGTTACAATCTACTGTCCTCTAAAATTTTATAGGTCATATATCTTGTCTGAATTGATTCTTTTTTAAACTATAGGATATATTTTAGAGTAGCACTTATTTTTGACTTGCATCTGAGGAAAGAAACCTTGGTTTCATTACAGTTGCCTCTTTGATGAGATTGGTCTAGTGTTGAACATGATCAGAAAAGCAAGTGGAATTCAAGAATTATAATGAATAGGAACAATGTACAAAAGGAAAACCTCTATTATAAGTTAACGGTGGACCTTTGACTTAAATTCTTGAACACAGTACACAGATCTTTACAGGCCATCTCAAAAAGAAAAAGAGGAGATATAAAAGGTTCAAAAAAGTAGTACACTTGAAACTGTGTATTTAGGGAGCCATAAAGCAATGATTCAGCACTTTTTTAATAACTCAAAGAACTACAAATGTATAAGAAAACCATTTGACAATTATGTTTAAGCAAAGAAGTACCAAATTCATGGGAAGAATCGAGAGCCATTGAATACAACAAGATGAATATAACCTTGTGCTCAGCTCTTCCTGAAAAGCAGATCATTATTGTTTAACTGCTACCTCTTATATCGAAACACCATCTAGCACCACACTGCCATAAGTGACTTGTAAGTCTGGGCTCAAGCCAAAATTTTCTTGATGGTTCCTACTGATTCTTGTTCATTTCATGAAGTGGTGAAACAATGAATTTGGGAAAGATTAATGAAAATCTAATATTTCTGTTGAAGGTTTAGGAAAGGTAGCTTAGATAAACATCTGCCACGGCCAGGCTACTGTCTTTAGTCTATTCTCAGAGCAAAAAAAAAAAAAAAATCTAAAGCAGATGATTTAAGGTTCCAGTTTCATCTTTCCATGACTGCAAACTCTCTCCCCAGTTTTACAGACCATAAGAGAAAACCACTCAGCTCTCTGAGTTCCTTGCTTAAAAGCAGGTTTTCCAATCCTTCATTTAAACTTCCCCATGGCCCTGAAACTCCAGTCACCTTAAGTTTTTTTTGCTTCCAAATGGAGACACCAGAAATGTTTAACTTTATAGAAATGATACAATCTTACCATGGGGGCTCACATCTGAGGCTTATTCACCATGATCAACAGTCTGATTCAGGAGTGCTTTCTGGGAGGGCTCCTTGTATTGAAAGATGATCTTTACTCTTTGGTTTGAGACACATTACATTCTTTGGTTAAAGTAAAATGCATACAGTTTCCCTGTTAAGAGCTTAACAAGCTTTCCCAACTGCCCTTCATTTTTTGCCAGCTGAATGTTAGTGTGGGACACAGACTGTAATAGAATACTTCTCTAATGGCCTGTACTACAAGAAATAGTAGCACAGCAATACACTGCTACTAAAGAACATCTTACTCCTGCTCTTGAATTTTTTTCTTTCTGACCAAACACATTTGCAGTATTACAGAAATAGTTACCTGTGGGATGTGAAATTGCCACTCTTGCTTTAATTTTACCTAATCTCCTTCTCTCCCTGCATCTTTCCCTCTTTCCATCTTTGCCTTTTGTCTAACAAAAGTTTCTTTCATAAACAAAACCACCCTAAAGACAAGTAAAAAAATGGACAAGAAGCTCAATTCTGTGACAATTCTCAGGAGTGACTCATTATGTACAACACACACAAGATACTCTCACTAAGAAAAGATATGAGAGATAGCAGCTGCTTGTTTATTTCAGCCCAGATACTCTGCATCAGGTCATTATTTTTAACATCATTGTAGCAGTTTAGGTAACATTAATACATAATATCAGCAGAATTACACCTAGGAATTAATTTTGCACCAGAAGTTTACATATTTCATGTAAGGGGATACCATTAGTACAGTTTGAGACCTTTAAATTTTAACTCACAGAGGTAATCAAGACTAGTTAGATAGAGTACATAGTTGAAAGAAAATATTTTTGCTTTTACTGCTGCTCTGCTGTACCTTGAAAAAGCCACTTTCATTTCTCTCTCTCTAGTTTGTCTGTTTATAATGTGAAGTCACATTATCAAAAGGCTTATCAAACAGTATATTTGTATGTTACCTGCCCCAGTGGAACCCTGGTATCCAGTGGGGCCGCCAGATGTTGTTGCAGTACAGTTAATTAATATCAAGCAGAGCATCCTGATTTCCTGTACATCATTACAATGATGAGGCTCGTACTAAGCTTACCCTAAACCAATTTCCTCAAAATCTGAGGAATGCTGTGGCACATCTAGTTGCTCTCATATCTGACACCTGCCAAGCCTAGTAATCAGTGATATTCAGCAGTCTTAAAGGGAGGCTTCCTTCCATGCTATTCAGCACCAAGGACAGTGTGGCAAATTAAATCTGTTTTTCCCATTACCTAGGACAGCACCAACACACTGCCAGCCAATTAACAGGCAGCAAAATGTTTCAAGAAACACATGCAGGTGTGTTTAGGACACACAGTTTGGAAAAAACCATTGTTATTACACAGCTGGTGAAACTCCAGCGATGAGGCTGCTAATCCCCACTCATTTAGGGATATCATACTGCAAGGAAAGAAACAGAAATCAGCAGCATGCTGAAAAGGGCATTTCCTAGGGAAACAAAATGCAAAACAAATCAAAAAGGTGATACCTGTCCACTGGTTCACTAGCAAATACATTATTTAGATGGTTAATTTGTTCCCACTGTTTAAAACAGGCATCATAAAAATCTGCCCAATCTGATGGTGTGAACTCCAACTGTAATTAGGATTAAATATTCTGACAGTGCCTTTTGAAAATATAAATAGTATATCCTGGAAAGTTTTGTGAAAGTATATCTTGTAGATATGATTCTGGACTAGGGCAGACACAGGAACCATTCTGAATATTGACATCAACTTCAGATTTCTACAGGACTGAGCCAATGCATATTGTGTTCTGCATTTTAAACTCAAAGTATGCTCAAGCTGCTGCACTCCTCTGGCATTACAGAAGTTAGCTGATTAAAAGCAGGCCTTAAATTTTTTGTTTCTAAGAGCTGCTCTGCAACTCACTCTTCAGACAAAAACATGACCAGCTGCTAAAATGTCACATCCACTCAACAAAGAAATGACTGCAGTAGCAAGTCAGATTTTAGTAGGGCACAAGAACAAGGAACTTGCTCCAAAGCAGAGATCTTCCAGGAGAAGATATGCCTATCCATCTCACAACATCTCCCCTGGGGTTTCAGTCCACTGGGTAACATTCCCAACAATTTGTGCTGGCAGAAGTTAAAGTGGCAGCCATACTCAGGTGGTTTGAACCTCACTGGACATCAGATACTCACCCAAGCCTCTCTATCATTTCTCCAATTCAGCTGGACTAGGAGAAGAAATAAAATGAAAGGCTCATGAGTTAAGGACAGGGAGAGATCACATATCACTTGCTCACTGGCAAAACCATCTCAGCTTAGGGAAATTAGTTTAATTTATTACCAATCAAAGCAGAGTCAGGTAATGAGAAATAAACACCTTCTCCCTGACCCTCCCTTCTTCCAGGACTTTACTCTTGAACTCTCTACCTTCTCCCCACTGCCTGCCTCACCACGGGCTTTACCACAGGCTCTCTCCCACTGCCATTGCTCCTGCTCAGCAACTTTCCCCCCCTTTTTAATTATGTTATCACAGAGGTTATACCACTGTCACTGATGGCCTTGACATCTTGGTCCTAGTTTTGGAGTTGGCTGACACTGGCTCTGTCAGACATGGGGGAAGCTTCTGACAGCTTCTCACAGAAGTCACCTATGTAGCCCTCCCATATCAAAGCCCTGCCACACAAACCCAATACATACACAAAATATAGAATTAAAAATCTGAAACTTACAGGCCATGTGGAATAAACTAGGTACCTTAACTACTAGGCTTCCTTATCAAAAGCATTGGTACAATTGGGAGACGTCAGCTGAAGGCACAACATATATTACAGAGTAATAGCAAGCAGAGCTGTCTGTCTCAACCCATAACCCACAGAAAAGCGAGCACTTGTCAAGAAGATGGCAGTAAAAAAGGACACTGCTGTTTGACAGGAAAGGTGATCATGAATACCAACTTGCCACCATCCAATTAACCCAAATGCAGCAGATACAGAAGTGCAAGGGCCGAAGAAGGATTTGGACAAAATTAATCTATTTAAACTTGGTTTTGCCTAGAGTACATTTTTTTGCAAACTCTCTTCTTTTAATCATAAAGAATATTCTAGGGTTTCAGAGTAGTCAAAAAATATGTGTTTATTATATTATTATTATTATTATTATTATGTATTATATGACTACATACTATATACTACTGTATTTTCCTTTCTTGGTGTTTTTATTACACAAATTTAATAGAATAGAATCCTAATAGAATTTAATGCATCTAGAGCCTATGTTCTATGTTCCTTTTGAAATCTCTGAAACAGATTCCATGGACTTTATAATATCAACAGTCTATTGCAACCAAAGTAGTCTTCTTTACCAAACAAACAAGAGGGTTTGAGCTAAGGTTCAATAAGTCTCTCCAACCTGACAAGAAAAAGAGGGAAATGTGCATATTTATAAACATTGAAAGTGCCTGGATTCAATAACAGCTTATTTCTAGCTTTTCAGAGATCACTTTTTTAAAATGGCAGATTTTTTTTTAAAGTTAGTATAATGTGGCTTTTGAGATGTGGCTAGATTCCAGCAGACAGCTTTTCTAATCCTGAATCAAAGAGGCTTCCTAAGATTTTTAATGGAAGCAGAACATTAAAAATACACGAACATTGCAGTATAGGAAAGTTGTATTTCTAATGAAAATACTCTAATAACTCAAAATAATTTAATACTTTACAGATTGACAAATACATCTACAGATGACAAAGCACTGTTAGGTAAGGAAAAGTGGAATATTAGACAGAGATGGAAAAAGAGGAGAACACAGTGGTTTGAAGACATAGCTCCCAAAGGAGGCCACCAGTACCATTTGCATGGTGGAAAGCAGAGACGAAGATAAATGACTTGACAAAATTTTGCAGGAACTAGAAGTTACAGGAACAGAGCAAATAATTGAAATGTCCTTTCATTCTTAAGCCACTAGCTAACAATTTACATTACCTTAACTTTGCGGCCACAGAACACTTCAAACATCCATGTTCTACATAGGCATAGATTGCACTAATTACTAAATAGGTCAAAAGGCTGCATCTGAAACTTGTTGGAAATAGCACCTCACATCAAGACTGACTTTTCCCACAAAGATGGAAATTTTATTGAATCAAGATAGGCCACTGGGAAAAAATTAAAACTTGGCTATTTGCATATTTATTTTGTGTTGCAGAATTTGCTTGCTGTAAAGCTGTTTGGCAAAGTGGTATCAGCTGAGCCCCTTGCCAAGTTTGAATTATGTTAGCTAAAACAGAACTCCTGATGTCAAATGGAAACTTGATTATTGGGAATGGATGTCACAAAGAAAGCTGAAGTACTTCCAGTACTGATTTTTTTGTATAGTGGGTGTGGGAAGGAGCAGTGAGCAAGGAAAAGGTTAATGTCACAATTTCAGCTTCCGTACTTCTTCCTGACATCTTCTTCTGTGCACTTTCTAGGAAAAATATTATGAGATGTAGAAGGACAACCAATATATCAAAGGAAACTCCTGTTTAGGACTGTGCTGAGAGCTTAATCCTACTGTAACACCAGTGACGCTCAGGAGATGAGAGTCCTCTAGGTTCTAGAAAACTTTTAAATCAGTGGGAGAGAAACACAGAAGAATTTAGCATGAGGATATATTCCATTACTCAGCCTCCTTCTCTCTATGGCCACTCACTTATTCATGTTAGCTTCCATGGGAAGAAGCTATGTTTCATCAGGCCTAGAGGAAGGGACCAAGACTGCCTTTAGAGACAATCCCTTATTTGGAAATCATTGTAGCTACCACTAGGAACACTGAGGCAAAGGCAGCTCAGGCTATGGGAGGTAAGACCAATAAAAAACCCGTCCTAACATCCACATTCCTTGATCAAGGAAGAATTTTTGTGAATAAACTGGAGCAGCCAAAGAAATTTAGAGATACAGGACTGTTATGATTTAGATTACAAAGTTTGTGCTTACACGCTGGAAAGAAAAATTTTCTTGCCTTTGTCCAGCACTTTGTGATTTGGGAACACTCAGTAAATATTACCCAAGTGCAAGAACAGAGTTCCTCTCTTCATTCACTATTTTGTTAGCATGCTGCTGCAATTATTAGGTCAAACCCTGACATTTCTATTCAGAAGAAAACCCTACAGAGGACCCAGATCTGAAAAAGGATTTAGCTTGATACTGTATGTTCAGCACAAAATAGCACAGCCTTTAAAAATCCAATTTTAAAGAAATGCCATTTTGTTTAGGGAAATAAGAGAAAGATGCGCCTTATATTTTTGCAATGATATGACTATAGCCCCAACTCTCCATATTTTCTCCTTCCTACACAATTTAGCCATCTGATTAGTTGATTGGGAGAGACAATTAGCTTGCAACAGGCTGATATTGTGAAATGCAAACTGAAGGAGCAATAAGGGTGATGGATGTCTGTGGCCAACTATCACGGCTGTTATCTGTGTCTTCAGGCAGATGGAGGACAGTACTGGCAGCATATGCCATGGGAGTTTGGGCTTGGGAGGAGGATACAGGAGACTTCTGATAAAAGGAATTAAAACCAAAGCAGCATGGTGGCTAGCAAGCCAGTCTGACAGACCAAACTGCTGATCACCTCCTCATTTCTGCACCTCTGCACCTTACCCAGATCTATAGGATCCCACCTCCATTCCTTCTGCTTGCCTTTCAGCTCTGCCTGCAGAGACAGAGCCGAGACACCTCAGCTGGAGAGGCGCTAGAGCCAACAGTCGTTTTGGCAGATGCAGCCAGGCGGCAGTGGTCAGTTGGTGAAGCTGGCTGGGGTGAAAGTCTCATCAAACTCTATGAATGCTGCTTGTTCCTTGAAAACCTAACCTTAATGTATAACCAAGTGCTTTAGAAAACAGTCATTTGGGCACTTTGGTTGCTGGGATACACAGAAGCAAAAGGTGATGGAGATCAGCAGCTGTCCCTGGAGTCCCTCACTACAGCTTCAGGGGTAAGGCACACAGGAGTGCAGCACCTCGAGCCCCGGGGAATAACCTGGGGATGCCCTGCACATCACAGTGTCACCTGCCACTGCTGCAACTGAGCCAACGTCAAATCTTTTGCACTACCTGTGCCTCAGTTTCCTATGGGGTTAAACATTTATAGCCATTTCTTTTTCTCCTGAATTGTCTTAACACTAATCCTGGACAACCTTTCATCTCATGCTGTTCTCCTTCTTGTCATACCAGAGTTTGGACTTGTTTCTTCTCCCAGTATATTCTCTGTTTCATTCCTCTAGGAATCTTTCATCCTTTTCATTTTTAAGAGGACCCAACTACACTGTAAATGGAAGGGGTTTCTCTGCAGTCTGGTAAAATCTGAGAATGATTTCACCAGACGCTTTGTTACGTATTTTCCGAACGTTTACATTAAAAGAGGAGAAGCTGGCTTTAGTTGACCTTCTTGATAAGCAACTCTTGACCAGATAATTGAAAATTACCTCCTTTCTCAGCCTTACTGATGGATCTGCTTATGTCCATGCCTGATAGTGTAAAGAGGAATCACATCCTTTCAATATCTCTGCTATACCTATGCTATGGATAGACTACGGCCTTCAAGAACTTTTTAAAGGGCAACTACCAGCCAGGTCAGTAGAAACTTTGGTGTTGTCAGTTCAAAAATAGTACATGGAATCATAGAATGATTTGGGTTGGAAGAGATCTTAGAGATCACCTACTTCCATCCTCCCCTGCCATGGGCAGGGACACCTTCCAGTAGACCAAGTTGCTCCAAGCCCCATCCAACCTGACCTTGAACACTTCCAGGGATGTTTTCTTAGGCAACCTGTTCCAGTCCCTCACTACCCTCATAGTATATACTAATCAGAAATTATACAATAGTGAAAACAGAGCCATAAGGGCACTGGTTTTCACAAGGAAAAAAAAGAAAAAGCTCCTGAGGGCAATACATATCTTCAATATTCAAAAGATTATTTTGCAAATTGGTGGACAATGCTAGTGACCCAGCCTTGTCAGGCTATTAAAAAGAAAAAAATACCAACAAAACAAAGCAGACAGAATGTGTATGCATGTGGGAGCACTTCAGAGACAAACAAAAAAAAAGGAATACTGTCATGGATTCCCTCTGTAGCTATCATGTGTTCTAGGTTTAATCAGATCACAATGGGAAGAAGATGAGAAAATACAACAAAATAGCATGTATCAGCTTTTTGCAATGGTCCTGTTCATCTCTGTGGAATCTCACTGCTCCTCTGAATAAATATCACTATCCTCAATGTGCTTTGTACTTCATTACAATATTAATAAGCAAAGACTCTCCTTCAGAAAATGGATACAGTTGTTTTGGAATTAGTAATATGAAATTTGTGCTGATCCACCACACATCATTCATGCTCTTGTACCGAAAAAGAATTAAGTACATTACATAAATGAAAGAAGCTGCAGGGAATTCATGTAACACCAGTCTTCATGCAAAGATAACCTATACTGACACTTAAAGGATGGATAAAACAAACAGATTGTAGCTCTGTATCATGAAATCACGATGTCTTTTTTCACACCAGAACACAAGTTAACCTAATTACAGTCTCCCTAAATAGATGGGTACAAATGCCAGCCTGAATGCACAGCAAATTCCTGTGTCAGGGTTCTGAAAGCTTCAGAAGGGTTTGCACAGCTTCTCATTAATGAGCCTCAAACACTAGCAGAACTGTCCCTGTGTGGGAAAGGAGACCATCAATGAACGACCAGAAAACTTCAGGGAGAACAGCTGCTTCAAAATTTCAGGTGTGTTTCAAAAAAAAAGTATCAAAGATTTCAAAAATTCCACACAATGATGGCTTTTAAACTTCTCAGATTTTTCATAATAAAAAGTAAAGTAATAAAAAAGTACAATGGTTTTATTTAATTATCCAAATTTTGTTAGAATTTTAATTTCTAGAGGTATTACTTAATTCTTCCACTTGGTTTGCATTTTCATCCTCCCTTTTCCTTTGATGAAAAAAAGGAAGCAGAAAAGATGACAAAATGAGATAAAGCAGAAATGTTCTTACAATTTATAAGCCTAAACGTCAGGTATTTATTTTATCTGAAGACATAATTTTCTAATACAAACAGCAACATTATCTTCAGTGGAAAGTGTTCAAACTCTAAAAATATAAAATTGAACTCTAGAGTGTTCAATACTCTAAAATCTTGCTTTATTATGTTTGTAACTTATTTTTATCTTTCCCAGACAATGAAATATGTAGGTTTCTCAAATTGAAATTACATGCAGAGCGTTACCACTTCAAACTGGTAACTTGTGTGGCCCACTATTACCTTCAAAAAGACACATCATATTCTTCTAATCTTGTACACTATATTTATTCAGTGCGGTCGTGGCTCTTGCTAAAGAGGATGGCCTTCCTTGAGCTCCCTGCCAAGCTTTGGGAAGCGTTATCTCAAGAGAACAATAAGAAGAATTACTATCAAGGGAGATAAAGCTGCGGTCTTTTTAATAAGGACTCTTCTTGACTTTGAAGCATGTGCTATGTGGTGGCAAGGGAAAGACTGTCCAATGGAATTTCTTCACACAAAGTCAATTGAATCTTATACTGGTTTTATGCTTTTTAAAATGCATTTATCAATCCACTTTCATCATGATGCACTTTTTTCTTTCAGGTGACTATGTCTCGGATTGTTTGGGGGTGACTTTGTTTTTAATGTTATGTTGGGTATTAAAGATGCAACCCTAAAGTAGTGGGTTCAGTATCACAGTCAGTGGTTAACAACTCTGCAGCCTTCAAGGTGGCATTGGAGACGTGCATCTCCCCCAGCCTTCAGGGCTGTGTTTCCTTTCTTGTGAACCTGCGCAGGTGGTTTCAAGAAGAAAAAAGAGCATGAAAGCCTTGCCATCTTTTCTAGCAAACACTTCTCTGACGGAATGATCTGAAATGGGAAGGAAGCATGAAAGAGGCTTTATTGTTTTTGTGAGAAAAGTTAATAGCAAGAGCTGCATTTAAGAAAGAAAAGAAAAGAAAAAAAAAAGGTGAGGGAAATGAAAAAAACCCCAGCATCTGTGTCTTAATTTTGATCAAAGCAATAGAGAGGTAGCTGTGTCAAGTGTCTCCCCATTTTTCTGGATAATTTTATAGACATGCAAGATATAATACTTAATGAGTCACTCTTCTTTTTTTTTAAAAAAAAATCCAACTGCATGCAACAAGCAGCAATGAAAACTCCCTATGTGCCATCCTCACTAGCCAATGCACCTTCTGAGAAGACTCCAAGAAAAGGAATGAGATTCAAACACTAACATGCTTTCTCTTTTCAGATTTTCAGGGCAGATGGACAGCAAGGAGTTCAAAACTATTCTGGGTGCATACTAAAACCTGACTGTTCTTTAAGGATTTGCAATTTTTCGAACCACTATCAGTTGGGCTGAGACTAACTCATTTGCTGGTGACTACCAAACAGCTACAGAAGAATTGGCATTTTCTTTTATTACCTGTGTGGATTGAGATCAACTGCTAACTAGAAATTAAGGGCATTGTTTAACCCTGGCAGCATTCCTTAGACTTCAGTGATGTTTATCTAGAAATACATTTGGCTTGAAAACTGTTAGTTTAAATTGATCCTCTGAGTCTTCTTAACCCTGTTAGAAGTGGAGGATCGGGTATACTGCATTATTTTCTGAGATTTGCCTGCGGTTTATTTGCAAAAGCCACTTTTCTATCATTGCACTTACACACAAATGGAACCTGCACTTAACCCTACCACATTTGCTAGATAAACACAAATCAAAGATTTCCAGTCTTCATTGTCAAAAAGATGAACTATTTTGTGTCCAACTCAAACAGCCCTAGTATATCCAGATCAGTCACTTTCCAGAAACGATGTAAGCCACAATACCAGGTCCTGACCACTAACGTCTCAGAACATTTCCCTCTTTTGACTATGGGTTTATGTGTACTTTTCTTGCTGTGACAAGCAATTTTGAGAACAGTCTGCAGTTCCATTTGTGTATGTCAGTTATAAGTTATAGTGCTTTTTGTCTTGTATACTGGGGTTGGAACAATGATCTGAATTACTCCTTCCTGAAGAACCTCTCATAAAACTATGAAAAGGAAAAAATGGAGGAAATTAAGGAGGAAGCAGACCCATAAAAGCATCAACACCATGTACCAAAATACTACTGCTAGCAAAGATCAGTGTCTCTACTGCGTGTCTGAGATAGCTGAAAAATAGAACAGATGCAATGACTCATGTTACTAAAGGTACAGTGCTTGTGATCAGAGCTGAGTTTCCTGGATTGTTAAATCAGCAACTTGCTTAAACGCTGAATTAAAGACATTTTAAACAGTATTTCAAAGTTACAGTTGGTTACATTTGAGCATGCTGACCTTAACAATGTCACATTAAACATTTTTTTTTTAAATTAAGGTAATAGCTAAGCTCTGAGGATAGGTGTTGGTTTTCATGCCATTAATTTTACTGTTAAATGGAAAATAAGACATAGAAACAGATAAGCAGAGCAGCATGAGAGAAGGGCTCTTTCAGCTAGCCTGAACTGTCACAATGCTCATGAGTCCAGTGCCATCAGTTTTAGGGCCAGGCAGGCTGTGTGTGCAGGAGCCCTGACCCCAGGATGGCTCAGCACGCACAGCTCCACAACAGAGCTCATAGGATCGATCGGCGGCACTCAGCAGGCAGGCAGCCATGCCGGCTGTGGGACACAGCGTACAGCCTAAGCTTCTGCACAGACACAGGTGGAACCTTTTTCTAAGCAGCAGAAGGGTAGCTCTGCAAGCTTCTTTTCTGCTGGCTGCTGGAGTACTAACACTGGATATTCCTCCAGCATGATAAAGGGGAAACAGTATGCCAGTACGAATGCCAGCGACAACTTAGGCAGCAAATGACCTATGCTACTTGCCAAAGTTTAACCAGACTGCAACATGATACGACATTGTTATCATGTAACATTATCCTACAGTTTCAAGAGGATTACTTAGATTTGAATTAGAAATTAAATTTAGTAGTGCTATACAGAACCTTTTATAACAGGAAAATCTCAAAAAACTCAATATACTTCAAACTACTAATGTCAGAAATGTGAAAGTAAGTGATATGCAAAATAATGTATGAAACTGAGAAATTAAGTCAAGCACTTTGAGTCATCTCTTATGATTAACAGACAACTAATGAAACTATGTTACCCATTTATTTTCTTTTTTAACACAACACTAGTTCATAATCTAGTCACATATTTGCTACAAAATATTATCGAGACCATTGCATTAGGAGTTAACATTCATAGAGAAAACAAAAGTTTCTAAGGATGCAATTTTCTTTTCAAGAAAGCAAGAATAAAGACTCTTGTGCTCCAGAATATAAAATAAACTGATACTGCTCAGAGAAAAACTTTTGCAAGAGCCCAAATGAGGAACTGCTTCCTCTTCTTGTGTTGGTTTTGCTTGGTAAAAGTTAGTGGCCTAATTCCCTTCTGGAACACATTGATAATCCTTCTGTGTTCAAAATTATCATTCTGAATATAGGGCTCTTCTTAAGAGTTTTTGTCATGGATTTGGGTTCTGTTTTCATAAGCAGTAAATGCTTAATCTGATTTTTCAAAATTAGGCCCACTCATCTTATCTAATATATGATGAAAAGAAGCTCCTTTACCCTTCATCATTACTAGAGAAAAGTGTTAAACACTAAGCCAAGTAAACAGTTTTCCTCATGCTCTCTTTTTGAAATCACCACATTATTCTTGCTCACAGGATTTATTACAGAGTAAGGCAAGATTCTCATTGGATCTATTCGGAAAACACCAGTGGCACATCACTGCTCACCAGGTAAAGGGGGACAGCTGGCAGAGCACTTAGTCCAGTGACTGGAAAAGAGCAAGTCATTTGTTTTTGTGAGGGTAGTCATGGTTTAATAAATCAGTTGGAGAGCTTCACGTCAGAAGATCTTAATCCTACCCCTTACGTTGGAAGGGACTTGCTGTGTAACTTGCAGGAAGCATAATAGCAATTTTGCCCCTATTTCTTTGTCTTTCAAATGAGAACAACATTTTTATTAAGTGGGTATAGACTGCTCAGAGATCCCAGAATGGGAGAAGTCTAGACAAAGGCAAACTTCATCCAAGTATTGTCTGACCTCTTACTGAAATATTTACAGATTTGTTTGCAGGCTAAACAGTTCCTGATAGCAGGGTAGGCTTGTTTCACTGCTCAGTCCACCCCTTCTGTCTGCAGCTGTTCTCAGGGGACACATGTAATCATCACATTTGTCACGATGGCAATGGCGATAATGATACCGTGAGCACTAATGAAAGGCAAGTATGTATTTCACTTTCTGTGAGGGCTGGTGCTTGGGCTACACTACCTGCCAGCTGTCTCTGTCCACAGCACAACCTGTAATTTAGTTAACAAAATGAGCCATTTCAGAGATCAGTCATTATCCTGCCTGTCTTTGTCCATTTACTGTTGCTATCAGTGATAAACATAGTAGGTCTTACAAACAAAGCCTTTAGGGCTGGAAAGGATGGAAATATAACCATAGAAAAAAATAGGACTCTTGCCCAATCTGATCTGCCTAGTCAGATCTTTTTACCATAGTTCTGCAACTTCTGCCACTTCTCCTCTCTAAAGTTAAGCAACAGTGTCTTAGATATACAATTTATTCTCAATTTTTCATCTTCACTTCCAGCTTCCTTGAGACTTTACAGGGTTTTGTGTGGTATCTATGGTCTGACCAGAAATTGTCCCTAAAATCTCTCACTGCTTTATGTCCACCCTGTGTTTTAAAATCCAGAAAGAGGCTATGGTTCAGCTAGTCTCCTAGCCAAAAGAACTTTTAGGAGTCAAACAGCTGCAGTGGCCATAAAGAAACAACATTTGTCACTACTGATGTTTTACCTCCCATTTACATGAAATCTGATGAAAGAATTCAGAATTTTTTGTTGATTTATCTTTTCCCCCTCTGTTGATGGAACAGGTATATCCAGACCCCTCTCCTAATCAGGCGTGGGACCACTGTTCACAATTCAATATTGGTCAAGTGCAGAGCAAAATTCTAAGCATAAATCATTCCACATTATGGTCTACAACTTCAAGGTCTTGCTTATTTTCCCCTCAGAATTTAGTTAACATTTGGTGCTGCATCCTCCCTTAATTCAGTTGCCATTTACTCCACCCCTGTATCTCCATCAACAAAAGAGACCTCGTATCTTTGAAAAGTGCAAGGATTTGCACATCACAAGAAGTGGGAAGGAAGATCTGGTTTAGCCTTGAGGGCTTCAGAGCAATGTCAGAAGAGCCCTAATTCATTTTTTGAGAAGCCACTCAAGTCTCCCACTGTCACTGCTGATGAGGGGCATGCACACTCCCTGCTCTCTGAATGCAATCAACTTAGGTTTTAATGACTCTCCAGATGATTTTAAACGTCTAGAGCCATAACCTAATCACAAGGATTTCCACTTAGATTTGATTCTGAAAATGGTAACTTGAAAAGAAACTTTATCTTCAGTCTGAACTTCACACAAAGGTACTGCATTGGAGCAAAAAAGGTGGAAAAGGGATGATATTAATTCTGGATTTTCCCTATCCATACCGCAAGAATAATGCTATGCTACCATTTAATGACAGTGCTGTGCAGTTTACTTTGTAAAGAGTTGTGAGGAGCTGCAGTACCACTGAAAGACACATAAATAGTTAACATACACTATTCTCAGAATAAAATGCAAACTGTAGTGATCCTTAAAACATTTACTTATGTACTTAATAGTCACAAGTAAAGTTGATTTGCTAGCAAAATTATGCAACTATTCATACACTATCCTATGGTGTACAGCCACTACTGTACTGGAAGGTTACATACAAACATCTTTGGGGTTTTTTGTATTTTTTTGTTGTTGTTGTTTGTTTGTGTTTTTGTTTTTTTTTTTTTAATTATATTTACGATGCTTTTGACAATGAGGCACCTGCAAACCCTACTTCATTGGTAGGCACTCAAACAGAAAAAAAGTCACATTATTAAAATACAACAATACAAATCCAATATTCTTTCTATATGCAATTTAATGTACTAGGACTCTTTAGATCTACAAAGACGCTACAAAACACCAGATAAAAGAAAACAGGTGTCAGACAGAATTTCATAAGGCCTTTTAAAAAAGCACTTTACCAAAAAACCCTACAAACATCATAACAGGAGAAAAAGTGCTGTAAAGAATTAAAAACTGATAAAAACACGGCAAAAAGAAATTGGGATCAAAATTGTGGGGGTTTTTTTCAGTATGATAAAGAAAATAAGGCAGGCTCTCTGCATAAGGAGCCCCATCTCACATAGTTGTCAGTGCTGTGGAAAAGGATGTAAATAACAAAGAAACAAATCTGCAGCTGGCACAAAATTATTTAAGTTATTTCTTAGTAGAAGCTCTATGAAAATGGTCTATGCAATGGCAAATTAAATTTACTGTTGACAGATGCAAAGAAATGCATGCTGAAAATAACTAATAACTGCATGTGTACTGCCAAGTTCCAAATTAACTGGAAGCATCAAGAAAAAAGGCCCCTGTGTGTGCATCTCAACCTGTCATAGTCTAAACATGAGATACAACATGGGATGAAGATCCTAAATGAGGGACAGCAAAACCACTCAGGCAGAAAACTTCAAATACTTGGGAATTTATTGTGAATAGCTTCCTTTTTTTTTTGTTCCACTGAATCCTCTGCTCAGTTATTCCATCTGATATAGGCAAGTTTTGACATTAAAATTGGTCAGAAACCAAACAGCAACAGAACATAAGTTAATCTGGGACCAAAAAAAAGTGATATCCCTTAAAGAGACAGACCTTGAAAAATATTTCCGCGTGTATGTCTGCACATGAGAAGGCCACTGGAGCATCATCAACCCTGGATCCTACAACACGTCCAGATGGATGCTGATTAGATGAACCACTGGTCCGAAGAATAATATTCACACCTATGGCATTGCAATACAATCCAGTTTTGCCCTTGATAGCACTCTGTCAAGATGTGCATGAGTGAGGCACATATTCAACCTCCTTTTATTTTTTCTTTTGATTACAAAGCAGTCATTGCTCAGACTGAAGTCTTAAATTTTCCAGATTGTGACACATCTCTGATGGATGGATGATTCATGTCAAATGAACCAAAGCCATGCACAGCCTTACATCAGTGATGGAAAGATACTTAAAGCACAAGCCAAGTGTGTTTATTTCTTAGGGGACCCTATTCCAGGCAAGGCAAAAGAACAGCCTGCTTGGCTTTGTGGGCGATGCAAACAACAGAGGCAGAATTGACATTGAATTAAGTGTTGTGTAGCAACTTGTGAAGCAGAGGATATGCTCTGACAAAGGGATGGAACATGTAGGAGGAAAAAAAACTTGTGGAGATTTGGCAGCATATCCATGGGTTAAATATATAAAATGTAAGAAACGTAAAAAGTATTTAAGGAATGTAAGCTACAAAAAATTACTCCTCCCCCAAACCCTGAGAGTTCCCTTCTGACATAATTAGACCAAGAAACAAACTACATAGACAGGGCAGCAAACTCACCTTGGGATGTGATCTAGTTTAAGTAGACATGGGGCTGCTAAGAACTAAGGTAGAAGAGGCAAATGCAAAGGGACTCCTTTTTTTCCCTTACCTTACCCTTGGTCCAAGCAGTTGTACTTATGCAAATCTCATGAGTTTAAAAATTTATTCCTTACCAGAGAAGGATCATTACATTTCTATCTGTCCCTGCTGGGATAAAAATAAGGTCAATGTGTCACAAGCAAGATGATCTCAGTGTGCAAAAAGGAAGAATATCCTAACAGGAAATCACTGAGCCACACATATCCCTCTCAGTCCTGCACACTAGGAGAAGATTTAAAATTTGGAGATCAGAAAGAACAAATAAAAAGGAAAGAAGGAAAGAATAAATCAAATAATAAACACCCTTTCTTCACAGCAGTACACATCTTCAGATTCTTATTAATACATCCAAGAGAGAGGGGAATGGAAAGGGGAGAGGATAAATAAACAACATAAGTGTCCCTAATCTAACCTCTATATCTACATTCTTCATACATAACCCAGACCTGTTTGAAATGATTGTGTGTTTGGTTGTCCTCTACTGATTGACATTCTTGTCTGCAGAATGCACCAATCTAACCATTTACACAGTTTAAATTAAAAACAACCAGGTCAACCTGCTCAAATTATGATATGAAAAACTAGGATTGGAAGACGGTATGGCTATGGATGAGTTTAACAGAGTGGGTAAGAAGGAAATGGACATTTTGACATATATCTACATTGAAAAGAGAAAAAAAAGACTAATAGCAGGTGCAACCACCTTGTCTTCTCTTCCTCTGCCTTCATACCTTCATCCAAATAACTAAGTATTAAAGTACCAGGAGAAGACATTTCACATTTCCTTAAGATCAACCTGACAGCTTACCAGCTGTTTCTTTACTCTTCTTCCCACAATGGCATGAGTAATCCAAAGAGTGTTCTCACTTTCTCTGCTAGCAGCATGGTTACCTGCTGTTCACTTCTCCTAGTCTATTCCCTGAGCAGCAAAGTACTGTCTCTTTTATATCCCACTCACTTTGCAAACCACAGGATCTGATATTGTGTAAGAGCAACTATTACCTCTATCTTATCCTAGTTCTCATGCTGGGAAAAGAGCTTCCCATCCCTTTTCTCTAACATCACTGCCCCAAAGATACATTGGTCAACTTTTGGTGCTATTACAGTACCTTTGCCTGAAGAATAAATTTATGGGCCAATGCGTATTTCAGCTCCTTAAATACTACAAGAGCAAAAGTACCAGTATTGAATAAGAGACAAACATGGTCAGTTTGGGGGAAGGTCTTATCTCTTATAGGCACCCATTGGTGTCTAAGAATGAAAGACACTATTGCAACAGGCTTTGAGGGGCTATGAGTCCTGTACTCTCAAAATATAAAACTCTTAGGAAAAAATACTATAATAAAATCACTACCTAGGACTTGAGCCAATCCTTGCAGATATGTGTAACTTATCCTGGGCTGACTGTATCACCTGAAGTCTGGAAGTCTGAAGAAAGTACATTTAGTGTCACAATCAATAGCTGGAAGGACACTTGAAAAACAAGTGTGCCCCAAATTCTCTGGTGAATCTTGTGGGTTAACACCTGCCATGTCCCATTATATCAGCCTAACAAAATTTTAGGGTCCAGGATGTGTGCATGTGTGCAGCACTACTCAACAGAAATCACCCCCCATCTTTTTTTTTTTTTTTTTTTTTGCATATCTTTTCCTGTTGCCTATGCCATTCACTGTTTTCTGAATAATTGTGTCTGTGTAGGTAAAAGGCCTGTGGGATTTGTTTGCTGTTCTGGCAAAGCATGCAGGCATGTCTTAAAATGGAGAGCCAGACTTTCATTGTGTTTTCCAGTGCTGTACAACTAGCCTTTTTAAAATGCCACAAAACAGAAATGGACTAAAGGAGGATGGCAGCACTTGCCAAATGGCATCTCCTGTCAAATGCACACACTGGTATGGAGAGCCTCTTGGGTGAAGAAGCAAAAAGCTATTAGCACTGGGATAGAAACAGACATCCAATATCCCCACCCACACAGATGGAGGAAAATAGAACACCTCACTGGTGATGGTTTACAGAAGGGACACAAAGCAGGAAACAAAGGAGAACAGACTCCAACAGCACCTTTTTTTTTTTTTTAGAACAGGTTCTTCCTTCTCCTCCTCCCCATCTAGTGTCTAATCCATAAAGGAGCCTAAATCTCATCTTAAAAAACCCCTCTGTTCCTGGATGCACTTTACAGACAATGCAGTATGAACAGAGGAAAGCACTGTGCTTAATAAAAAAGGATTTTCCTGTCTCATTCTCTGTAATCATATAATAATATCCCACAAAGCAAATAAATGGAGACAAAACATAGAAAAGAAAGACAGCTCAGGATTCAAAATGTGAGGCATAGGCATTCCCAAGTTCCTTTGAAGCTTTTGACTGTCTTTCTGCAGCTCCCTCAAAATAAGGTAATAAATAAAATCAACAGTAATAATACTGATACTGCTAGCAGTAATAATTTATCCTGTGACAAAGCAAGAAGAAACCATCAAGTGGCCTTGCCACACTCAGTGACAGGACAGCATTCATAGCATAAAGGATACATGATACAAATGAGCAACACAATGGGATGCAGGACAGATAATGCTTGGTTTTTCTTCAAACAGGACTTGTTTAGCAGTAGATCAGACAGAAAAAATAGACTGATAGAAGAGACAAGGAAACAAAAGACAGAGACCAAGTCTCAGAAGGAGGGAAGCAGGAGAAAATAAATGGATTAAATCACCAATCAACAGAGATGGTAGGAAATTTTCAGTTTTTTTGTCCACTGCATTAGTTCTTTGAAGAAAACAGTTATAGAACAACACACTGAAGTTCCAGCAAAATCTATATTGCACTACAGTCACTGTTATTATCACTGTTTAATCAAACATTCTTTTCTATATAGTCACAGCCCTAGGACTACCACAAAGCATTCTGACACATTTTCAAACCAGGAAAATGGCACAATGCTTAGGAACTAAATGAAGGCACAAATGAAATTCGCAATAAAACACGTTTAAGCAATTTGGGCCTGGGAACTAATCCACCAATGGGAAGTCAGTCCACTCAAAAAACTATTACCTTGGGAAAAATGCCATAATGGTAAAGTACAGGTTTAAATTTTAGGTGCCAAGTGATTACAGCCCCATTTGAACTGGGCCAAGGAAGCAAGGCTAGCACACTTTCGGCTGTGAAAAACACGCAGAGATATTTAAAGAACGTAAGCACAGTTGGAATGTCAGTTCTACCATCTGTCTTAAATGGATCCTCTTCAATAATGGTTCCACCCAACACAATTTTGAAGCCCTATTTTTGTGTCAGCTCTGACAGTAAGACAATATTTTAGCGTATAGCCTCTAAAATGGTCTGTAGGCTCCCTTCACACTTACCATAGCTTATTGGACTAAAAAGATTACAGCCAAAACCAAATACATCATCCAGAATTTATAATGGAAATTAACACAAAACTCACATGTACTTGTTGAGTTTGTTTCAGTTCTGTGCGTGTGTGTTTGGTTTTATTATTCAATACTTGCCACAGGAAAGTCAAAGTCAGTATTTCACAACCAGGCTCATGCAAAAAACCCCAGTAGTGGTGGGGCAAATTTAGGTGAAAACAATGCTAATATGGTTGACAGTAATGCTTGCTCCACCAGTCTCCAGAAAGTTTGTTTCACTTGTGTGGGCAGCTCATTATACCAACTCTATTCACAGAGTCAGGATCATGACATATCAGAGGATAGAAAAGTCAAATTTTAATAGTCATACTTCCTGAGAATGTGCCTGTTCCTTTGTAAAACTCCGTTTGATTTCAAGCAACAAGCCCCATGATTTGCCTTTGGCAAGGCAGAGCTGATGGTTCCAACAAGATCAGCGGTCATCCCGCACTTTTCTTATGGCACTTGATTTTAGCATAGATTAAATTCTCCAGAGCTTTAACCAAGTGTAAATTTTATAAGTTTTGAAATAAACTTCTCCCTTCATCTTCCCAAGAAGAGCAACTGTGAGAAATGAGAACATACTGAAAGTATGGAGAGGTCCAAATTATCAAATTTTGAGGTTGCTGTCAAATGAAAATTCAACCCACTTTTACAGAAACTGTTAATATTGATGTTAAGTCATCCACCTCCTTGAACGGTTCCAGAAAATGTAGAAGTTACCAGTGTGTGGGGGAGTTAATCCTCTGTGTGAGATAGTGAGTACCAGAAGCTCACACCATGAATTGTAAATACCATCCACACAGTATGCAGGAATGACTCATTGATCTATCTGTACAGATGAATTGCATCACTCCTGAAATGAGAGGGGAATGTTATATATCCTTAATAGCAAATAGCAACGTCAAACATCTCTTTAAACCAGGAAGTGTTTACTCAAGCAATGTAGAACTTCATTATAAGATAATCTGACCCATATGTCAGGCCAGTACATTTTTCCCGATGTTCTTGACTTCCTAGCAACGTTCTTGCATTTGCTTGAGGAGTTGCATATATGAGCACAAAGCAATATAAACTCCCTTTAGTTTTTGAACCGAGATCACAGATAGGCTTGCACTGTCTAGTGCTGCACTTACACTTCGGTACAGTATGGAACATGCACAAGAGCTGAGCACATCAGTAGCACCTTGCTTTGAACAATCAGCTCTCTATAGCAGGACAGGTTCTTCAATACCTTCTCTGTATGGGAAGAAGGAGTTTCTCTCCCAGCAGTGGCCACTAAGATTCAGACATGTATGCAAAGCTAGTTGACTAGAAGTCTCCCATTCTTAGTAGTGAGTAGGAGCACTTTTGGAGTGAGAGTCAACCCATCTATCCCAATGGCATGATCAGCTCCCTGGGAGCACCTATCCCTCCACTGACTACAAAGAGAACTCAGGAAACACCTTGGCTTAAAATGCAAGATCACAGATAGTTGATGATATGTAAGCTATATCTCACATTACAACTGAATTACTTTTCTTTCCCTAGCTCTTTTTCATTGTTATCATCCTCTAACTGTACCAAAAGAAGTGTGAAAATTTAGCAGGCCTTTTGGTCCGCCGTTTTAAAGGAAGATGCATTACCTCAAAATATACCTACATCTGCCATCCTCTGCTATCATATAACAATGCTTATTGACCTCAAGTGGCCCAAGTATGTTTTCAAGTAATTATTTTCAATACATGTATTTGCCTCTACTTTTTTTTTTAACCATCTCAAATATAGAAGCACATAGGTTTAAAAAAAATAATTATTATGCCAATAACACCTGAAAGAAGACACATACACTAAATGTGCTGGCAACTATAAAGACGGCAATGAAATGACAGTACTCTGAATATGACAAGGGTGGTTAAGACATGGGTGTTTTCACCAAATATGCCACAGCCTTGTTTTCTCCTAGCAAACAAGTCTTTAAATGTATTGTGTCATACCTCCACCCTCCATAAACAGGCAGTATGGAAGTTGCCCATCTTGTCTTAATCAAAACACTGGGACAGAAAGATAGTAACATTGAATAGTATTATTACTGAAATACTTTCCTGTGTTTATTTTTTTAAATCCTAGTTTTTCATGCACTGCATTCTCATTAGATTCTGATGCAGTCAGCATCAAATTCTAAACAGCAATAGTAAATCTCATGAATCATTTTGGCAAAACCTTCCTTGAAGTGACTTTGAAAATGCGAGACAAATTTTGCTAGCTTTATCTTTTTGTCTTTGAAAACTGGCACCGTCACACACTTAAGTACATACTCCCCCAGTCATAAACAGCAACATACTTACAGCTAACTTTCTACCTCTTGCAGTTTGAAACTTCAAAAAATCACCTTCCTAATATGTGCTTCTAATTAAATTTCAGTCCCTAACCACAGCTGCTGTGATTCATGCATACCCTGCAAGGTTCAGTGTTAATTAATGAGGGCTCTTTAAATTCTCTGAGCCGGGGTGTGGGAGAGAAATAGGGTGTGTGCAAGACATGAGGATTTCTCACAGTTGGTTGTAGGGTGTTGTGATGCCCCTCTGGGAGGCAGCTCAATTACAGTATGCATCCAAACAAGAATGAAAAAGGAGGTGGGGAACTGGGAACAGAAACCCACACAGTGTATTATTCATAAGCAAATATATAATTATGCAGTCTCATGAATTAGGGATCTACACGTTTAAAGAAAGAGAAAAAAAAAATGTGTCAGAATATTGCTTTGCAGTATATTGGTTTAATATTCCCTTCTTCCTAAGAAAATTCAGAGGTAAAGTGGGACACAGTCAACAGATCCCAGGGGCCTCTAGGCAATCCAGGGACAATTTCTGACAGGTACAATCTGAAGTATTAATAAATTTCATGGAGTGTGGATTTCTACAATCCTTTTTGGGATTGCAATTTGAGGCTGCAAATGAAAGCACCCAGAAGCTCAGCATCTCTACAGATAAAAATTTCAAGGTGAAATTCTAGAGCTTTGCTAAATAAGCAAAGCAGTCGGTCTGGCTCACATGCATCTAAGTTCATATATAATCACAGTTATTATCATGTATTTGTCTTATGCACAGGGCAGGCTGCTCGAGACACCACAATTCTCTCTTCAGCTAAATGTCTGCCAGTCAAGTACACATCTACTTCTCACAGGTTGCACAAAATATTGATCTGAGGAGGCTATAATTGGTTGGATACAAGGATGAGCATCTGACCTTTTTGACATTTGTTCTTCAGTATTTATTTTTTACGTAATTGCAATATCTTATCTCTCCAAAGCGTCTTTCATCCTTTATGTCTGTTCTCAGCAATGCAGCACAGAAACTATAAGAGCCCAGTATCAGGATCCGAAATGAAGTAGCCCATAGCTAAATGAAACCTCAAAGGGGAGGTTTAGAGGAACAGAGTGTAAATTAATGAGGAGGGATTTGGCCTTAGCTTTCACAGTGCTTCCTCTTACAAAATATTCTTTGGTATATTTAGCCATCCTGAATAGTCATATCCTCAGTCTTCATCTTAACAAACGACTGATATTACAGGTGCTCTGAAAACTCCAGTCCCTCAGGTGATCAGCATCATGCTTGCACATGGGGTGGAATCATATCTTTCCCTGTTTTTCAGACTGGAGCTTGCAGTGAAGACATCAGCAAGCCCACCCAGAACCAATTTCATGTTTGGTCCTCTGAGGACTTTAACTAAGGGTAGATAGGCACTAACCACAAAGCTTTTCAAAACACATTACTTTTTCCTGTTAGTAGAAATTCAGCATAGGATGAAAGAAAAAAAAAACCACCCAGATTTTTAAAGTAATGGAGCAAAAAAAATAAATTCAATATCTATCCCAACTTAGTGCTTACTGTTCCTTGTTGGTTTGAAAACCCTAACCCAGGGATACTCACCAATTGTTTTTAATGAGTGTGTAAGTACCAGATAACTTGATCATTACTTTTTCAAGCCCAGGGCTGGCCCTGCCTCTGCTGTGCTAGTCTGACCTAGGTACTCCCTTTGCAGGGGCACTCTGCAGCTGCTCACAGCATAAAAAAAGACACACAAGAAGTCTGAAAGCAAAGCTAGCATGCTGTCATGGTCTAAGCAGAATTTATCCACTGCCTAGATCTAGATCTGAGTCAACCTCAGGAGGAGCCTTAGACAAAGCTCTTCAAAATTTTCCAGAGAGAGAAGGTACTGCTCTGTTAATAGCCCCAAAAACCTGGTTCACCGATGGAACTTCTTTCAGGTTATGGATTTTCAGCTCTGGTTAATATCTTTTGGATTTAAACACTTGGATCTTGCCCAATAAATACAGAAACTGCAGATATACCGCCACTGGAGCTTTTTTTACTATTACGGACAGCAGGTTGAAACCAGCAAGGTCTAAGAACAGCACATTGTCTTCTGCCTATTTCTGTCTCCAACAGGTGACAGCTATCACCAATTCCTTCTGAGAAAATTTTGCCATTGGCAAGCCCTCTATATCCCCAGAAGCAATTACAAGCTGCCTAGTCTTGTTTCCTTAAGATAGAAAGAATTTTTGATACTTAAAGCTTAAAAGATAGGAAAAAAAGCTTTCACTTTTTTCCCCCAGTCTGACCTCCTGGGAGAGCAGAATTTTTCTTTCTTTTAGACTAAAGGAAGAATCCACAGACCACATCAAAACTAGTGATGCATGGAATTGCTGGCCTATATTGGCAATTCCTAAATATTATAGTAAAATACACCTTTTTAGCAGAAGTAGAGGAGGCCTGGTTTTCCAGAGTCAAACCAGATGGGCTCCAGTCCAATTCAGCTCTATAATCTCACTTACTGGATTTGTCATGAAAATTTTATCGTGTTCTGATTTATCCCAGACTATAAGCTCATGGGCCTGCTATCCTCCAGAATTATTGTCTAAATCCTTAGCTACTATTCATATTGGATTGTAATTTGAATGCTTCTTTCTACCAGTCTTTCTCCACTACTGCCTTTCTAGCACTCATTCATTTGCTTCTGAAAGGGTAATCTTTTAACTTAGTCATTTCTTTCAGACATACAGGAAGTTACATACAACATGAGAAAATCTGCACAGGTTGGAGGTTTTGCTTCATCTTCATGCCTCTGATTCTCTACAATACTCTTGGGTATAGGCAGTTCAGACAACACAATGAAGAAAATTATTTGTCGCTCCACCTACATCAGTTTTGGTTTTCTCTACCCTTTCTTGCCCTTTATAGCACACAGGAGGTTGTTTTCTCACTAGCATTTCTGACCACATAAGACAATGATGGAAGTGGCATAACCTCTTGTAGCACTCACACAGACTATTACCATTACCCGCTACAGAAAATTATGCAACAGATTTGAAATTTGCCACAAAATGCTAAAATCTTTAGCCAGAAGTGAAGATGGTTGCTCTACCATAAACTGCAATCTATTCTATCACGTCCTTTAGGGCCACTAATATAGCAATTTCACAGAGCTAGCATTTATTTCAAAAAATTGAAAGCCTGTTTAAAATAAACTATGGCACCCCCAGACCTGAGTATATAACTCTGCATTTGTATGTGCTTGTTCACAGCACTCAGCAGCAGCACAAGAGAGCTTTTCTCTGTCCTTCCACATCCCTTTGTTGTCACACAACTTCTATCTACATGGAGGGAAAGTAACATCAACTTTGGTAGTGCTTCTCAGGCAATCAAGCTGCTGAACAGAAAACCTCCAGGCAAATGCTTTATTATCCATCAAGACAAATACAACAAAGAACAGAAAATTCTCTATATAATGCAATTATTTCCACATTTAAAGACATGCTAGTGTATCCTATGACACATTTTATCTGTCCGTGTAATTTTCAGGATGCAAGACTGTTCTCTGCACCTCGCTGGGGATCTGTCCCTCACACGTTATTGGATGAAATAGCTGAGGTCTCCAGAAAATCCTAGAGACTGATCTAACATTTGAGGACAACTGCTGAAAAGAATGTTTGCCATCCTCCCAACATTCTCCACAATGCTGTGAAATAAAAAAGAATGTATGAATGACTGAAAACTCAAAGAACAAAGTCAATGTGTAACAACTGAATTGGAACCTTCACCTCCTCACAGAACTGCTAAGAGATAATGAGTTTGTGTTTGCTTCTGAAATGCTGTCCTCATAATTTTTATATTTGGAGAGAGGATTGTAGGAACAATATAAAACTATCTAAGGAACAGAACAGTTGTCTTCCCAGCCCAAATCACTAACAACACTTCTTTATTCAGACTTGAGATCACAGATCTTAGGAGATCCTTACATTGAAGTGGGATTAGGATTTAACAAATTAAACCCTTCTTCCTAGATCTCAAAATTAGCCTGGCTGTACTACCATGTGCAAAGACATTAAAAGCAGAAGAAGGGTAAGCCCTCCTAACCTTCAGTCTTAATGATATTTTGATGTTTCAGAATTCAGTAGAATTTTGGATTTACCCCATTACCTTTTTTTTTTTGCTGTCAAAACGTAATGATCTGTAATTTTATGAATTTGCCATTTTTACAACACCAAACAAATGTACACACAAGAAACATAATAGCATGATTCCCAACTTATCAGTAAGTTTTAGCTCTGCAATCAATATTTCATAAAGATAATGGCACACAATCTTCATTACAACACCCTTGAAGAACTGAATATTGTCCATTTCTAATCTTTAGCTATAAGGCCGTGCAAAGCTTTCCAATGCATTTTCTACAACTGTTAATGATTATAATAATAATCATGACCTTTTTCCCCCACAAGTTTTAAAGGCAGCAAATAGCAAAGTTATCTATGGTTTTCATTACAACACTGGTCCATAAACATTCAAAATAATTTGCTTCTCACTTGCCAGAGGCTTAGACATATGTATATACAAATACACACAGGCATATATATATACTGTGGGGGTGTGTAACAGATCTATATATTTATTTACAGTGCCATTCCCAAGTCTTTAGACTGTGCATACCATCCTCTGTGGGCTGAAAAGCTCTGGTTTTACATTCCAATCGCAGCTCTTTCTCCTAGGTTTCCATAACTTTAAATAGGTCAAATTGTGCTGATAAATGAGTCCCTAATATCTGTGTGCAGACTATTAAAGAATAAATGTCTTTCAGAGTCTTTGTTGAGAACAAAATTAGTCAAAGCAATAACTAGATTTTAGCTGAAATTAACGTTCATTTACTTTACTGGAAGCTATGAAAATCTTACAAACTACATACCCCTCACTCTTT
Organism: Origma solitaria; assembly: GCA_013397895.1. Classification (NCBI taxonomy): domain Eukaryota; kingdom Metazoa; phylum Chordata; class Aves; order Passeriformes; family Acanthizidae; genus Origma; species Origma solitaria. The sequence goes on along the minus strand of VZRL01002680.1, from coordinate 1,597,014 downwards.
ATAAATAAGACCATTATTCCACCAAAACACAGTCTTTTACAAAACTGGTTTATGCACAAGATGGAAGAATTTTGGGAAAAATTCTCAGAGTTCCTTCCATATAGTCCAAGGAGTTATGCTATCAAACAGCGTTGTAACACTGACTGTCATAATTAGTCAATGATCTCTTGCCCAGTGATACCTGGAAAGGATACAATAGCCACATTTTGCCTCTCACTTTCTGGAAAATGATGAACTCTTCTATGGTTTTTCAGGCAGCTAAAGAACATATTTTCCATTCTTTTTAATATAATTACCTGAAACCATGGAATATGTCTCTCTTAAATTTTTGGAGATCTCTTCAAAAGCCATTTTATCTGCTCAAAAGCTAGTTTATCCAGGGCACTTGACGTGCCCTGGAGACCTGCACACAGAAATACCTCATATAAATTTTTGTTCTATTTAACTGGATGAATTTTAAATGGCATGCAGTAGTCACTTTGAGAACGTAACAGAGAACCACTTTTGATTATGTCAAATCTTCACGATCTTCAATCTTGTAGTTAATTTCCCCACCCTCTAGATCTTCCAACTATCTAAAGTGCTGCCTGATAATTTTTGTAATCTTGAACTATGAAAAATCTGTTATTGCTCCAATCACCTCTGATAGTGTTTTCCATTTTTGTAAAACTTCAGGGGGAAATATCGACACCCTAGATATGAGCCATGTCCTCTGCCTAGAGATATATATTTCTCCTTCTTAGTGTACTGGGAGCCTTCAGAAGACATTGTGTTTGGGGAGGTAGTGATCTCGACCACACTGTATTGGCTCTTGTACTTGGGGCTTGAGCAGCCCATTACAGAGCAGCAGCAGCCACTGCATGGGAGCCTGTGGGAGTGCCCTGTGCCTGCCTGTGCTGAGGGCTGGTGCCTGATGTGACAGAGATAACCTCCCAGGTCATCAGGAGTGCTTACATGACTCTATTTGCTGCTCAGAATAAAAGCGCTACAGAACAGGAGGGAGACAGGAAACTCTGCACACAGGATCTGGGCAAAGTGCTGCGGGGAAATACATCTGAGCTGCACCCAGAGCTGCACAAAAACAAGGCTCCCAGATGCTCACTGTCTACATTCCTCTCTTCATCTTATTGAAATGGCTATCTTAGTAAGCCATTTGTTGCCTGCCTTTTTTACTGAGATCCAGAAAGAGCCCTGCTTTTCCAGCATCATGCCCCCTTCCCCTTCTGTAGAACATCAAGCTGGTCCAGAAGGCTCAAAACCTTGCTGGAATAAAACACATACTTCATCGAGTAGTTTTACCTTCACACACCATGACAGCAAATACTTCTCTAAAAGATCAATTTGTTCCTCATACTAAGAGAATACTTCATTAATTGACATGACAAATATGGGCTGGGAAAACACACCATTAATCAATAGGCATTGGAATGATAGATGCAAGTTGAAAGCTTTGCAGCATCAATTGGCATTTATTTTATAGTTATGTTATTTGTCATCTGTTGTTCAGGCAAAGGCTCTTAGGCAGTCTCTGGGACACATATGACTTACTGCCAGCATATCAGAGGGTCCCAAGTCACATATGGCCTGTGAGGTGCCCTGGGGGAAGAGTGGGTTCTCCATGGCGCAAAGGGTCCAAAGTGATATCCTTGTTCATTCACTTTCAGCATATTTTGTAATACTGCAGTTTACATATGCCTGATTAGGTAGATTTATGGATTACATTAACTAGTTTTAACTGAACTAAGCCTTGCAAAATGGACAACTGTCTTAAAAACATTCCTACAAAGAAACCAGAGACTGAGAAGACTGATAATGTGAGCATAAGTGAACAACAAAAACTGGAAGAGCTGACACTACTTCTTCTGCTAGGGCAAACCCCTCATTATGAGGTAAAAACAGTGACAATCTAATCTGATAAGAACTAGGCCAAAAATTTTTTTGTAATTATCAAAAAGATTATTTGAAACATGGTTTTTCATCCACGGTCTTAACAATAAACCTTGACCTAAACATACACTATGCCTTGAGATAGTATGAAACCTCCACAATTAGCAAGGCATTTAAAAACTAAGCATCCAGAACATGAGTACAAACATCTTACTCATGCAATGTTCAAACCAGCACTTTACAGGACTTAAAGACTTACTGTTTAGCAGTAAGAGGTTTCTTACTTAAAAGCAAAAGAAAAACAGCCACATAGCACTGGTGAAATGTTTGTTCCTCCTGCCATGGTAAAAATGGCTGGAATAATACATGGAAAACAACATGGCAACAAACAAAAATGCATTCCTTAGTTAGCAAATACTGCTGGAAGCTGCGTAGGAAACATTGCTGAAGATTCTAAAAAGCAAGTATTCAAAGTAATCAGGTCGTGTGGGAGGTTTGCTCCGCAGTTGGGCAAAAGTAGAGCTGTTTTTAACATGTCTCAGATAGGTATTTGCTAGATTCCATTTCAATGATGGAATTCAAGGAAGAACTGGGTTGTTTTTGTTGGTGTTGGTCTTTTTTTCCCTTGAGCCACTCAAGGAAAGCTATACCAGAGAAGATCTATATTTTCAATAGTAAATTACTTCTTTAATAAAACCAATGTTTTAGGGAAAAACTGTGCAAGTGCAATCACTCATGGAGCAGATGTTTACACCGGAATTTGGAAAAAAAATAAAAAGGATACCAGGATATGATTGTAGAGATAGTACTACACAGGAAATTTGTTCACCACATCAGTCACGGGCAATCTACTGCAGCAAAGAAATGCTGGAGCCAGAAATGCTCCAAGTGCTATGGGTTGTCATCAATATAGTTCATTTTTTAAAAGCAAGACTTTAAACCAGCAGATTCTTTACAAAATTTTGTAATGAGATGGGGAGGGGATTGACTGTGAAAATCTTGCATACCACAGAGAAGTTGTCTGGTTATCTTGTGGCAAAGTGCTTTCACAGAGGTATCCAACTTAAGGATGAGTTACGTATTTTTCTTTTACAAAAAACAAAATGTTCCAAATTTGCTGACCTTTTTTGTGATGACAAATGGCTGTCAGCAGTACACTACCCAGCAAATATATTGAAAAAAATAAACACAATCTGTCCCTTCAAAGACAGGTGACATTTTAAGAATGACTACAAAAAGGTTTACTGTTCTATGAATAAATAAAATTAAATAATTATTTCAAAATATTGTCATCCCAAGCTCATCCTTTTAAATTTTTTTTTTGCGTACATTTTATAATACACACAATATATTAGTACCATAGCACATATATGTAGTATTACAAGTAGAGTTATGACTAAATACACATATATAGGGGTGCAAGATCAAAAACTTCTTACTGAGAAGGGTGTGAGATCAAAAAAGTTTGGGGATCACTACTGTAGTGTAGGTAAGTCAGCAGTCAGAGTGGCACATTATCCATAGAATGCTATGGAAGAAAGAGTGGTTAATAGAATAAATGCAAATTGCGTATAATACCAAAACCCAGAAGAACTGGGGAATAGTACCTTTCAGACAGCCTGCAAAAAAATAGTTGATTGAGCTGGTAGAGCGGCTGGCAAAGATCAGCCTGTGATAGAACTGAGGAGGAAACAGGTTTAAAAGGCAGTGCAGACCGGCAGAGCAGAGGGATTAGCCTATCACAGGTGCTTTATGCACTTGGAATCACACATTCATACATCAGCTGTGAAATGCAGCTAAAGCTGGGCTGCTTGTGATGAGATGCTGCTGAAATGCATTTCTATGAGTGTCCTATGCTTATATGACACAATGGCTTTATCTCTGCATATAAACATTGCAGCTGCTGAAGGGGAAATAAAAGAAGTTTCTTTTTGAGCAGCTGAAATCATACTTTTAAAGTGTAGCATTGCCTCTTTGGTAGGTCCTTGTGAGACAGCTGAGGAATGATGACAGAGCTTAAAATACTTCCTTGTAAACTGCAAAATTTCATCATTAAGTCCATCAATCAAAGTTCCATTTGTCATCCATCCTACGCATGTAGTAATACTTATTACCAGAGGTGGGAAGCTGTCACATTCCTACCTCACAGCTAATCCTTGTTTTAAAGAACCACAACAGCTATTTACACACAACTGATCCCCTTACCACCAAGGATGCACCCCCATTCACCTTGCCCTCAAAGTCCTTCATCTTACTTGACTAAAAGGACTAAAAGAAATCAAGGACTGACTGTCCCAGGAGAATGGAAGGTAGTACAGTTAAGGACTGTTTTTAGGAACAATTTTCACCAGTTTTATCTGAATGCACCACTGCCTATATAAGGAAGATGAGTGGGTTTTTTGTTTTCTCCATTTTCAATATTCTTTGAATATTATTGGTCTGACACCAATCTCAGTTAAACCAGAGGCAATTCTGAATGCAGCGCATACTTTGTATGGCAGGAGGTAAGAAACAAGATCCAAAACTGGCCATATTTTTAAGTTAAACTTTTCTATGTGGCAAAAAGATGATTAAACCCAAAGCACACGACATGAAATAGGAATATGAAATGAAGACACAGGAAATACTGGGGATCTACCATAGCATTATTCTGTTTGAGGCTGTTAAGAGCAACAAAGAGAAAATTTAAGAACTATTGTATTCATGGTAATGTAAAATGAAAATAATAGCCAAACACAGTAATTGAATGGCCTCTCCACTCACAATGAAACTAGAAGATCACTTCTATCAGCAGCAAAGGGCCTGACTCACTGAAGTATCATCATTCCCTTCAGAAAGGTGTGGAAGCACCTCCAGCAACATACCATGCTCTACACTATCTTCTAGGTGTTTTAGAGACGCAGTACTAAGCCAGTCCTGTGACATATCTCTAGTTTGTTTCTTGTTATCTCTCAAAGCATGGTTTAACAGGAATACACGTTCTAAATGCAGAAAGGACTCATGTATTTACACATGGTCTAATTTTCTCCCTTTTACAAGTGTCCTCCTTTTGGCATTTGTTGGTATTGCGTATTCAAACACCAAAACAATACCAGCTTGCTCAATTCCACCTTTCAACTCTATTCCACCTTTTAACAGATCCAACAACCGATGGAATGAAATGAAAATGAAAGTATGATACTGTGTTTGCACCCTTTGTCCATTCCTCATGGTTAAATCTACCTCATCTACTCCAAGCAATTTTCCTTCAGTATTTGCATTCTTCAGAGAAACCAAGTGCAAATTAACAGTATTTTCAGGTTGTTAGGAGACAGACCTTTCTGAAGGATGACACGCTCACTCTTGGAAGAGGAAACAACACATCTCAAATACCATGACAGTTGCAGGTAAATCTGACACTGGTAGGTATTAGACTGACATGAGACTGACCAGCATCTACTGGACACATGGTTATCTCACCACTATAATCCCCTGACTTTTTTTTTATCATATACCTTTGTGAATACCGCAAAAGCTTATCATCTGAACTATGTAAATTCTTTTCTTGTAAATGCCTAACAGTTATTTGAAGTGACTCTAATAGTTAAATTTCCCTGTTCAGTATTCAGCACATTAAAATTTCTGTTTCATGATTTGTTCATTAATGGCACTATAATAACTCAGCACCTCATCAGCTGCTCTAAACAAGCATATTTTTTAACTAAATAATAAATAATTCATAAATATTTATAATTAATAAATTAGAGAGCAGAAAGATCAATTGTTGTGTATGCTGTATGAAAAGGACATTCCATTAAGGCATCAACAGTGCTGTTGGCTGGAATATTAAAGGAGAGAGAAGAACTGTGTATTGGTGGAAATGTAATGCCTTCAATCCAGTCTTTTCTTGTATCAGATTCTGCCTCAGTTTTTTACATTATTTATACTGATTCAAACCTATGTTTCTCCTTGATCTTGCCAACTTACATTTCAAATCAACCTCAGTCTGGCTTCCTGGCCAGCTTGGACACAATGTTTAACCTACTTGCAGAACTCTGGGAAAAAGGTTTCTGGACTGCCTAATTAAATGTTAGTATGCCTGAAATGGAGGTCCTCAAATTCCCTCTCCAAATCTTTCCTTTTACTGTCACTGAAAGCTTCTTCCTACATTCTTTCCTATCACTTCTAGCATTGTTACAATCAGAAGAGTGTTGCTTCTATTCTTGTATTCTTTCTGGCTATGCCTAAGTCGGGCTGCTTCCTTTTTATACCTCTTTTGGAAATACTCTCCCAGCTTCCCTTGGACTACTATTAAAATTGCCTTTCCTGCTCAGTTAATACAATCACTCCCCTCCAGTTTTCTCTCTCTCTCTTTCTTTTTTTTTTT